>JXCR01117239.1:68083-88404 GCA_002079205.1 Phalaenopsis hybrid cultivar
TTTGAACTTTGGTAGCTCAAAAGAATCACCTGGGTGGTTAATTTGTAAATATCATTGTTTCGGGTGGTCGGTATGTAATTATCCCAAAATACAAAAATGGAATGAACGAGGGGAAAACCAAAAAAGTGGACCTGTGAAGGCGACTTGAGTGGTGATGTTGATGCCCACAACAGTTATTTCAGCTCCACTGGTGAAGAGAATGTCAGCTGCTTCTGGATCACCATAGATCTGTAAGATTAGCATTTGATGAAACAAATTTAGTAGGTCATATTATTTTTAGATGGTTGTTATAATTAAAATATGAAAAGTTTAGGTGTTAGATATGTAAATACATAAAGAATTTTGTGGTGTGTCCGTAAATTTCCCAACATAAAAGCAATAAGTAGAATAAATAATAGCCAGGACAAATTATCCATATATGTCTCTCCAAACCTAACTAGAAATGGGAGTCCAATGTTCAAAATTGTTAGGGAAAAAGCGAGTGCCCGAGAACGATGCCGCCGAACATGTGATTGGCGAGGTTTTTCTGAACATAATAGGGGAATTTACATATTTACCGCACAATTCTTATGCATTTGCATATCTAACACCTATTTCATATTTACATGTAATAAACATCACATAAAAAATATCACATGTAAAGACTTAAGGCACCAAATTATTATAAATGTAAATATGATAGGTTTAAGTGTTAATACGCGTAAATACATAAGAATTGTGGGGTATGTATGTAAATTTCCCAACATAAAAGCACCAAGTAGAATAAATAATACCCAAGAAATAGACATGGAATTATCCAAATATTTGGGAATAGTTGGGCTACCTCCTTTTAGGCATCAAATTTATCCAGCAGAGATGCAAGGCTAACATTCGAAATGGTTGGGGAAAAGTGCTTGCCCGAAAACAATGCCGATCACGAGAATACGACAACAGCAGCAACAACAAGCCTTTATCCCACTAAGTGGGGTTGGCTACATGAATCCATTTTCTCTATTGGTCCTATTGAGTGTCATATTTTCATTAAACTCTAATAAATTAAGATCATTTTTTGTACAACATGTCGATCAAGTGAATGCAAAAAAAAAAAAACAAAAAAGTAGGAAGAGTACCAAGAAAAGAACATGATAAAATTGCTTCGGTGAGATCCATCTAAGCCAATGATTGAACAAGGAGATAAAGCCTACTTGTCTAAAAAAAAAAATATTACATAAACATTTAACTTCAAATATTTTTCTTATTTTTATCTCACTAATGCTCTTCAATCTCTCTCCCTCCCATATTCTCTTTCCAAATCTTAGCATAGTTATGTTCATTGAAGATAAAGTCTACCGCTTCATATGTCAAACCGCCACATCAATCAACACTCCCTTAAGCTTGTCATTGATTTCCTCCTAAGAAAGCCTCTAATTTCAACTCTCACATCCAACCTTTTAGTAGCCATTGTCGACCACCCGACAAAAAAAAATACACTGTGTATAGCACCAACTAAAATAACCACTAACCTCTAATCACTATATTGGTCATTTCGTCAACCTCCACCCCTGCATTTGGCTGAATATAGAAAAAGAATGAGTGNTTTCTTATTTTTATCTCATTAATGCTCTTCAATCTCCCTCCCTCCCATATTCTCTATCCAAATCTTAGTATAGTTATGTTCATTGGAGATAAAGTCTACCGCTTCATATGTCAAACCGCCACAGCAATCAACACTCCCTTAAGCTTGTCATTGATTTCCTCCTAAGAAAGCCTCTAATTTCAACTCTCACATCCAACCTTTTGGTAGCCATTGTCGACCACCCGACAAAAAAAATACACATGTATGGCACCAACTAAAATAACCACTAACCTCTAATCACTATATTGGTCACATTTCATCAACCTCCAGGCCTGCATTTGGCTGAGTATAGAAAAAGAATGAGTGATCCCATTCAACAAATTACGATCATGTACTTATATAATGCATAAAGTGGTTTGTATGAAAGATCAAGTGTGAATAGAAATTTGAATTTGACTTGAAAATTGAAACCGAATTCGGTCCAAATCTTATCAAAGATTCTATGAATTTGCCGGATGCATTGATTGAACAACTATAATTCCATAGAATAATCATCTGTTTATAGGCTGGAATGAGCAAGTACCTATGATGCACTGACACTTNTGGTTTGTATGAAAGATCAAGTGTGAATAGAATCTTGAATTTGACTTCGAAATTGAAACCGAATTCGGTCCAAATCTTATCAAAGATTCTATGAATTTGCCCGATGCATTATAGAATAATCATTTGTTTATAGGGTGGAATGAGCAAGTACCTATGATGCACTGACACTTCATTATAAAAACGCATTCAGTGACCAACACGTGCCGGATATGGACAAATGTGCAACACAGGTCACAGGTCCAATAGACACGCCTGTCACATATCCAAATTAGAAAATAAAAATAAAATAAATTTCAGACATTTATGTCGAATACATGCATCATGAATGATTAAGTTTAAATATAATAGATACTAACAAAATGTATTATAGAATATTAAATTTTGATAAGTTATATTGCCTCAAAGGTGTTTATTTTGTAGAGTTTATTTATTTATAATTTTTTTTATTATACTTAATAATTTTTCACAATTTTTTTTCTTAGCTCAATGTCAAGNCGTGTTTATTTTGTAGAGTTTATTTATTTATAATTTTTTTTATTATACTTAATAAATTTTCATAATTTTTTTTTCTTAGCTCAATGTCTAGATACAATAATTTTTTTTTATTCATTCTTAAATAATATTTTTTTTCCATTTTTATAATGATAGAACTCTTTTGACTGATTTCATCCTTACATAATTTATGTGATTATTATAAATTATTCTAAAATTTATAAAATATATAATTACATAAATCATAATATCATGTCAAAAGCATGTCCATACCGATGCCTCCAAGTTCAATAAATTATAGAAATTCATAACTTCGCTAAGAGCCAAATAATCACAAATAATACCCAAAGGGAAGAAGTACTAATTAACCTAAAACGCTTTTTTTTCCAATTATTTTGAACTTTTGGCTAGTCCTATTTATCTCATTTTATGCGCTATTCATATGCATTAATGAAGATACTAAGCATTTATTGTAAGCACTTCTTCAACAAATAAGTGGAAATTTTAAGAAGAAAAGCCACAAATGTAGCTCTAGCCAAATAAAATTCCATAACATAGTGATTTGAACGACAAATTGGTTCAAGATAAGGGAAGATTTCAACTTTACATTTGCTTCCGCAGCAGGATTAACATTGCCGGCAGATAAAAATGCCCCGCCAAGCACAACGATCCTCTTAATCTTGCTAGGAAATGAAGAATCACTTTTTATAGCCTGCAAATAAAATTACAAAAAAATAAAAAAAAAATGGATTAAAGCACCATATGCTTGTAAATAAAATAAAAATAAGAATAATTTGAGGAAAAAAAAAAGTTTAAGAAAAAGGGGCATTTCCATACATATCACCCAATTCCTATGTATTTAGATATCTAACACCTAAACTTTACTTTTTTTTTACATTTCTACTAACCAAGATGTTATGTATGTAAATAAATGGGAATTCAGGGGTATGCATGTAAATCTTATTTAAAAAAAAATAAAAATTGTAGCTGCTTACCAATGCTAGGTTTGTTAAAGGTCCCAATGCAAGTATAGATACTTCACCAGGATACTGATTGGCCTTGTCGATAAGGAACTCAGAAGCAGTTCTCTCGGTCTTCTTACCTGATGGGGGAGGCAGCCCTATTTCTCCCAAGCCATCAGACCCATGAACAAAATCAGCAATGCGTGGCTCTCCGCCCTTTGCAAAGAAAGCACTTTTTGTTTAGAAGAATTTGCATATATATAGAATAATAAAGATTATTTAAAAATTCAACATGAAATCATGGAAACCTTTAATGACACAAGATTATGATGAAATCCCTAGTACGTTTCCATACGGTGTCGAGTTCAAGTTGGTCCCGAGTTTTCTATAACATTTACTATCTTCGTTCTAGCACNATATATGATTGCACGTTTCCATACGGTGTCGAGTTCAAGTTGGTCCCGAGTTTTCTATAACATTTACTATCTTCGTTCTAGCACGAACGGATCTTCCAGTTCAATGTTTTCTAGATTTGAAATTTCTTTGGCAATAGTCCTTGATCTATCTTTGTGTAATACACCGATTCAATGAAAATGCTATTAATGCTCTTACGGTTTGTTTGAGATCACTTTTTTTTTGCATTTATTTTTTTAAAAAAATTGTTTAGTATGATAAGAGTTTAATTTTTATTTTCAAAATTAAATTAACTTGCTTTTAAAAATAATTAAAAAAATCTAAAATTTTTTTTTGAATATTNTTTTGTTTGAGATCACTTTTTTTTTGCATTTATTTTTAAAAAAAGTTTGTTTAGTATTATAAGAGTTTAACTTTTATTTTCAAAATTAAATTAACTTGCTTTTAAAAATAATTAAAAAAATCTAAAATTTTTTTTTGAATATTTTTAAAAACAACTATGTTATAACATGCCAAACATGTTTTATTTCAAGTTAAAATATAAACAAACCACAACAAAATAGAAAATTAAAAGTGATCCCAAATGGCCACTTAATAATTCATATGCTTGCTATGTCCCAAAATTTATAATCAAATTTATCTCCACAAATATATTTAACACTTTTTTGATTTGAGACANAAAAATTAAAAGTGATCCCAAATGGCCACTTAATAATTCATATACTTGCTATGTCCCAAAATTTATAATCAAATTTATCTCCACAAATATATTTAACACTTTTTTGATTTGAGATCAAAATCATCTCTGGCAATCTAGTCAACATAACATTCAAATGTTACAAGCATACCTCATTGCATGTCCTGGAACCTGAAAGCCAAAATTTGAGTGCAAATAATGTATGTGTGTTGACCAAATATGTTTCTATGTTCATTGCATCCACTTTGAAGACTTAAAGGATACATATATGCTTTCATTAACATGTTTCTATGGCCTTCCATATGCATGCTTTCACTAACTTAACCTAACCTAGCAAGTCTTAGGTCACCCCTAACCTAGTAAGCTCTAGATAAACCCACCGTCTTCCAAGTCTAACAAGTCATTAAACTCACCCATTTCAACGCAGAAATCAAATTGTTCTCGTGAACATAATTTTTCTTGTACATTGGTCTCAGATAANCGCAAACTCCACATCCCACCTCAATTGTAGTCCCTCATGGCTTGGCCCCAGTTATTTCACTAAGTCACCATTATTTCAATTATAATTTCTCATGTTACAAGCATTCCATAGTCTTTGGAGACTGAAGGCTGCAACATCTCAGCAACAACTTTATCTACTCAATTTCCTTTCTTCTTTAAGCAAGGATCAAACCCTCCTCAACACAAGCAATTCTCAACTTTTCGAGGTGAACATAAACTTATTCTCATTGAAGCTATATGTTTGACCTTGTTATTCCAATATCCTTTTCTATTGGAGACAAATACTCTTTCGAGCATCCCAACCTGAGATTATGCATACATTTATGTCAAATTTGCATTTGCTTGGTGATTACTGCATTGGCTTTTTCATTCTCAACATTATTAACACATAATCTATTGAAGGAGATAACTCTGGTCTATTTCAAAAAAATCTATATTATATTCTTTTGGGTTATCTTTGGCGAATTGTTGCAAGTAGATGTTGCTAACGCTTGTCTTTTTAGACATTCTTTGACAAAGTTTTTGGTAGAAGCAAACGTTAATATGCCTCTGTGTTAAGGAGATTTCATTGGAGTTTTTTGGTGGTTATTGACAAAAGGTTGAATTAAAAAGCATTCCGGCTTGCTGCCCTTGCAAAATTATTTGGCACCCCCACTTCGAATATTTCAAGGCTTTCACGAAATTGAAAATATTATTTGATATTGATCCATGCATAAAAAAAAAGGAAATCATACAAATAATACAAAATCAATATTCACACGTATCAATACAGTTCCACTTACTTCAGTTCAAGAGTGTACACAAAATTAAAACAAACACAAGATTGTATTATGATATGAAAGGCTTCAGAGCCACCTCTTACTTTATTAAATCCAGAGATGCCTAATATAATCTTATCTGCATCCAAGGACATTGATTCAAATCCTCCATATTAGTTAGCCCCTCATCTTCTTCCTATTTTTAGGAATGTTGAAGCCCCAAATTCAAAGCAATTTTATGATTCAAATGGTAGTTTGCAAAATGCAAATGCCCGAGTTAATACAAGTCTATGGTGTGCACTTCAAATGAGGACTTTCCAAGTATCTCAGTGCCTTTTAGATGGATATCTATCTCTCATATCATCATGTTATATTTAATTATGTTTTTATGTTATATACTTCCATCAATCAATTCCTTCTAAGCAGTTCATATTATAATCATCTCATTATTTGGTATAAAATTATGTTTAAGAAAACCTAGCTTACTCGAGTCAAATGGCCGCTATTGGCCCATAACTTAGCTTAAGACTCGTCACCCTTCAGTGTCGGATGACACTACTTAATCTAGCCATATACCTAATCAGCTAGACAAGTCTAATTTGGCCTAGGTTGGCCCAATTAGGCCCTTTCCCAACATTAGCAATACTAAGCAAAAACTGCGACACAAGTTCCATAAGAAGTTTGGAAAGACTATAACTATGACAACAAATATGTCATTGCTAATTCAGATTGTTTAACATTTTCAAAATTTGAAAACTATATATATGTCCAAAGTCCCCAATGCCTCAACCATTGAATCTCTTAAGCATGCTATTGTCTGACAAGATTAGATATTAGACAAGAAAATAAGATACTAAATGCATGTCCAATTCTTGAAAAGAACACTGGGAAGTTGTAAAGCAAACATCGCACTATTTAAAAAGTATAATAAATCATTCCCTTGACTTTAAAAGAACTGGCATAAAATTGTATGGCTGCATTGATATCAATCTAAGAGAAGACCTGAAGGGAAAACAACATCAACGGTACCTACACGTCAGGTGCAGCGCTATCAAACAGGTGCATAATTTTAAGAAATAGCTGCATTATCAATTATGGAAGTTGAATATATAGCTATAAATAAAGCCCTACAAGNGTGTGCGCTCGCCCGTCCTCTCCTGCTCACAAGACCCACATTTCCCTTAAGTTTGCACTTGGCTCGTGCTCNGCGCTCGCCCGTCCTCTCCTGCTCACAAGACCCACATTTCCCTTAAGTTTGCACTTGGCTCGTGCTCTTGTCGCTTAGACAACAGTGGCTGATTGACGATCCTCACTCGTTTGCATTCATGGCCCATGGCAGTGACTTTCCCTCGTGTGCTTCTATTTGCTTGTCAGTAAGCCACAGCCATTTACTTGTAGTTCTTCGTGGAAGACCCTTCTTGGCCGCTTTCTTTGAAGCCTTATGGTGTCAACATTCANTGCTTCATACATTTACTTGTAGTTCTTCGTGGAAGACCCTTCTTGGCCGCTTTCTTTGAAGCCTTATGGTGTCAACATTCATCTCTTGTTTGAGTCCTCCCCATGCTCCGACCCCTTCTCCCACTTCATGAATGATGTCTCAGCCAATTTAATTTTTTAATTGTTCCCTATCTCCTATTGCTCATATTTTCCCGTTCGCAATCTCTCGTTGGCATATTTGCTCCATCTTTGCTAATTCAATATTGTTAGAGTTTAAGCTCTACATCACCATTCCCTTAGCAAACTCCACATCCCACCTCAATTGTAGTCCCTCGTGGCTTGGCCCAGATTATTTCACTAAGTCACCATTATTTCAATTATAATTTCTCATGTTACAAGCATTCCATAGTCTTTGGAGACTGAAGGCTGCAACATCTCAGCAACAACTTAATCTACTCAATTTCCTTTCTTCTTAAAGCAAGGATCAACCCCTCCTCAACACAAGCAACTCTCAACTTTTAGAGGCGAGCATAAACTTATTCTCATTGAAGCTATATGTTTGATTTTGTTATTCCAATATCACTTTCTATTGGAGACAAATTCTCTTTGGAGCATCCCGACTTGAGATTATGCATACATTTATGTCAAATTTGCATTTGGTTGGTGATTACTGCATTGGCTTTTTTTATTCTCAACATTATTAACACATTATCTATTGAAGGAGGTTACTCTGGTCTATTTCAAAAAAATATATATTATATTCTTTTAATTTATCTTTGGTGAATTGTTGCAAGTAGATGCTGCTACCGCTTGTCTTTTTTAGGCAGTCTTTGGCAAAGTTTTTGGTAAAACCAAATGTTAATATGCCTGTGTTAAGGAGATTTCATTGGAGTCCTTTGGTGGTTATTGACAAAAGGTTGAATTAAAAAGCATTCCGGCTTGCTGCCCCTGCAAAATTATTTGGCACCACCACTTCATACATTTCAAGGCTTTCACGAAATTTAAAATATTATTTAATATTGATCCATACATAAAAAATGGAAATCATACAAATAATACAAAATCAATATTCACACGTATCAATACAGTTCCACTTACTTCAGTTCAGGAGTGTACACAAAATTAAAACAAACACGAGATTGTACTATGATATGAAAGGCTTCAGAGCCACCTCTTACTTTATTAAATCCAGAGATGCCTAATATAATCTTATCTGCATCCAAGGACATTGATTCAAATCCTCCATATGAGTTAGCCCCTCATCTTCTTCCTATTTTTAGGAATGTTGAAGCCCCAAATTCAAAGCAATTTTATGATTCAAATGGTAGTTTGCAAAATGCAAATGCCCAAGTGAATACAAGTCTATGGTGTGCACTTCAAATGAGGACTTTCCAAGTATATCATTGCCTTTTAGATGGATATCTATCTCTCATATCATCATGTTATATTTAATTATGTTTTTATGTTATATACTTCCATCAATCAATTCCTTCTAAGCAGTTGATATTATAATCATCTCATTATTTGGTATAAAATTATGTTCAAGAAAACCTAGCTTACTCGAGTCAAATGGCCGCTATTGGCCCATAACTTAGCTTAAGACTCGTCAACCTTCAGTGTCTGATGACACTAGTTAATCTAGCCATATACCCAATCAGCTAGACAAGTCTAATTTGGCCTAGGTTGGCCCAATTAGGCCCTTTCCCAACATTAGAAAGACTAAGCAAAAGCTGCGAGACAAGTTCCATAAGAAGTTTGGAAAGACTATACTTATGACATTTTATAACTATGCTAATTCATATTGTTTCACATTTTCAAAATTTGAAAACTATATATATGTCCAAAGTCCCCAATGCCTCTACCATTGAATCCCTTATGCATGCTATTGTCTGCACAAGATTAGATATTAGACAAGAAATGGAATAAGATACTAAATGCATGTCCAATTCATGAAAAGAATACTGGGAAGTTGTAAAGCAAGCATCGCACTATTTAAAAAGTATAATAAATCATTCCCTTAACTTTAAAAGAACTGGCATAAAATTATATGGCTGTATTGTTATCAATCTAAGAGAAGACCTGAAAGGAAAACAACATCCACGGTATCTATGCACGTCAGGTGCAGCGCTATCAATCAGGTGTCATAATTTTAAGAAATAGCTGCATTTTCAATTATGGAAGTTGAATATATAGCTATAAATAAAGCCCTACAAGAGAATAGTTTCAATTAAAATCTTCCTTAAAGAACTAAGAAGACATTAACTCCTTTGTGATAACCAAAGCATCATGAACTTGCAAAAAATATTTTTTAAATCCAAGACAAAACATATATCTACGAATTGTTGAATGAACAGATCCTCAAATTGAGTGAAGATAAATATCCTACAGAATGAAAACTCTATTTCGATGGCATCAATACAACATGTCAAACTCTTACACAACAGTATGAATTGGGATCGGCTTCATATTCATCACACCACAGGGAGATATAGTTTGACATCCTTATGGCTTATCAAAATATCGCATAAATAATGAAGCTGAATGCAAGGCTTTTTAATAGCAGATCTTGAGCTCTTAATTAGTATGAAACCTTCAAAACTCCACATATATGGAGATACTCAAATTATAATCAAACAACTAGTGGGTGCTTTTAAAATAAGAAAACTAGAGTTAGCCATATATCATAAATATGCTCTACAACTTCTACAACAAAATCCGAAATGTAACCCTCACAAGTGTTGCACATAACAAGAATGATAAAATTGATCCACTAGCAAGGTTAGCCAAGGAGACGGCCAATCCACGATTTACACTTTTCCTATAATTTCACAACAAATTTTATTTTTCCTATAATTTCACAACAAATTTTATTGACAAATTCAGCCATCCCAAATTGATTTTGAGGGCTTGTGCTAGGAGTTTGAACCAGCGAACACATGAGAGCATACCACATGTTTGTGCCCATATGATGCCTCTTTGACATTTAAATTTGCAAATCTCCATATGGATATATAAAGGAAATGGAGTAAGCTTATGAGTGCTATATATCAAATGAAAGAAAAATATTTGTCGAGTATCCTTTAAAGAAGATGGTTGAAACAATATAGTCCTATATATTGAATTCTCTTTTATAATAATCACCCGCTAAGTAATCGATTTTGTATTATCTACTGTCCACTCACACTTATATTATATAATTATTTTTCAGGCATGACTTCAGAGAATAATTTGAGTAAAGCTGAGAATATAGAAACTGATTGACAACCTGAAGAAAGTGTTAGTCATAATTGAATGAATACTGGAATCATGTAAATGAATGCATAAACTGCTAAAATGGTGGGATTATGTTAAGTCGGGCCGTGAATAACACCAGCATCATAAGAGGTTCATCAGCCTCATGTGGGAATGGAACCAAATAGAATATATTTTTGATACATAGAAGTGTCTTATTTGGTCAAAACTATAAAACCGAACCGAACCGAACCAAATATGTTTAGTTAATTCGGTTTAGTTTCAAAAAATGCATTTTGCCTTTTTTTTGTGTTCTCAATATTCAGTTTTCAGTTATTGATTAGATTTTAATTTTTATTTAACCAAACAATCCAAAAAACAAAATCAAATGCAGTATTCATGAAATTAAATTGATATTATACAAGTAAGATATGTAAATCTTGAAGTTTGCCATTACCAAACTCCAACTGACAAATACACTTTGGTTTGTTCATAATCAAACCATTTAAACCTAATCAAATTTTGATTCAGCTGGTTCGATTTTATCAAAACTTTAATTGTTTCGGTATTTGGATTTCAGTTGCAATCAACAATATATAATACTTAAAATGAAAAATGATATTTCTAGAAGTAATTTTTCAGTGTTGAAAAGATAGAACATGGTTTTACTTGAGGTAAATATCGTTGTAATGATGGCCATACCTTTAGAGGTTCGTGAGCACCTTCTGCAACTGGAACATCAGAACGACCTGCAACCTCACACTACCTTGTACAAAATATGAAGAACAATGGAAAATAAATGTCTATCAAGAAAATTTATAAGAACATAAAAAAATTCAGAACTATTGAATGTTGACTTCAACATGCATAAATAAGCTTCCTAATGTGGACTAATATATTACATACCAGAAGTAAAGCATTCCTAGTAGCATCCACTGTACTAACATTGCCAAATATAGTTGTAAGACCAATAACATCAATCTCCGGGGTCTGAAATGCCATTAAGATGGTCATACTGTCATCTGTAAATGAGTGATACAAAGAAATAATATTCTTACAATGTCAGAGATAATTGACTCGTTTAGCATTTTGAAAAGCAACCTGACATGAAATAATATATCAAACATATTTTATTTCAAGTAAGAAAAAAACAAAATAAAAAATAAAAGATAAAAACAAAAAGTAATCCCAAACAACCACTAAGTTTTTTTTAGAAACAGGTAGTTATTGACCATCAATTTATGCATTCAACAGCAAATACCTATCAATTACAATTTTTGTTCCGATTGTTAGCCAATTCATTACTTAATAGCAACTCCACTCTACTCCGTCTATTAATGTTGTAGACAAATCATTTCCCTTTAGTCTTCCACTAATATTTTTTATACTTGCTGATTTCCTATCTCACAATAATCTACTATGCATGGTTAGATGAAACCAATAGTAAAATATTAATATTCTTTTTTTGTGCACCCACATTCATTTTGGTCAAGTTGATGAGGTCCTCAAGAGATCCCAATACTACCCAAAACAGAATGGCATAAAATGCCCATGATCTAGACGTTACTCGGATCTCAAAATTAATCCACTGAACTCATCAAAGAGTCACAAATTGATCATTTGAATAGGCTAATTGCCTAAACAAATCAGCCAACTGCCTTGAGTAGCTGAATGAACTTGCCAAGGAGTACATCACAACACAATTGGTCTTCGTAACTCCCTATGTAATCAGCACCAAATATCTACTAGTGATAGAAAGATATGTGGTTCACTCAGCTCACATACAAGGGCTATAAGGCAAGTTCAAATTTGAGATCATTCTTAGTGTATGTAATATCCTTATTTATTATTAATATGAGGGAAGATCGACGGATATGAACTCTCCTCCATATAATATCAGAAGAGATCTAAAGAAATATTATTCTTAATATACGGTGAAGAGAATGAATCCTCAATATAATGTGCAAAAATGTCAATAATTGTGGGCTTTCATCAATCTAGACTTGAAGAGAATCAATAAATTATAACTCTTCTCAATATAGTGTGTGCATAGATAGATTCATAATTCATCCAATATTGTGTGAGAGAAATCAAAAGATGGCAACTTTCCTCAATATTATGTGGAGATAGTGAAAGAATTTCTCTCAATATAAGGTAATAAAAATCAAGACATATAGACTCTCATTACATAGTTTGACGAAAAATCTTTAAAAAAAAAATTATCTTCATTATAGTATAAGGAGAAGCAAGAGATAAGTTCCCTTAATATAGTGTGAGAAAAATCAATAGATCTGGACTCTCCTCAATGTGATGTGAGAAAGAGTCCCAAAATAAATGATTCTTCTCAATATAGAGTGAGAAAAATCTAAAAATGATTCCCCTTAATATATATCAATAATGAATCAGAACATAATGTGCTCTCTACAGGAACTAGAAAAAAGAAACAAAATATTCCCCAGAAAGCATCAAGTGTTGGCGTGTCAATTATAAGTCAAATATCCAGGTGTTCTATAGTACCAATACTCCTAGTCACCCATACCAAATTTGGTTCTTCAAATCCATCACTTCCTTATCCTTCTCAGCTACAAAAAAAATAACAAAATAAAATCGAAGAACAAACATATGCTCATATACATTTAAGTCAGGTTAATCAAGTTATCATGAGACCCTAAACAAGATAAAATTTGCTCACAAAATTGCCTATTCGCTAAATTTGCTCGCCAAAAAAACTCAACTACTCACCCAAAGTATTCATCATCTAACCACAGGTACTCCACATAACGAACTCACCAATGGTAGTTAAATTTAATTTGAAACTCATTCTAAGTTCTTTCTAAGTTCCTATCAAGCACATAGCTGTAGGCATAAAACAACCATAAAATAATTCTACCTTTCGTCCAAGTAATGCATTATCATGTAAATCAACATGTAGCCAACTATATCTCTAACCTTTGCCCTAACTCTAAATGAGGCCATTGATCAAAATCTAGCATGCAATAAACCCTACACCTTCAGCCCCCTCAGTCTTGAAAACTAAACAGACCATTTTTGTTCTTCAGCCCTCAATCTCTCTTCGTAGCAAACAACTCCAACATATAAACGGTAACAATCAATCTAATCCAAATTTTTCTTCAGTGCATGAGAAAAATGGCGCGTGTAGGAGAAGAGAGATTACCGATGCCGGGATCCGTGTCGATGATGACCTTCTCACCTCCGAGAAGAGACGTGTGGCTACCGTTGTTTNTTAAACAGTAACAATCAATCTAATTCAATTTTTTCTTCAGTGCATGAGAAAAATGGCGCGTGTAGGAGAAGAGAGATTTACCGATGCCGGGATCCGTGTCGATGATGACCTTCTCACCTCCGAGAAGAGACGTGTGGCTACCGTTGTTTACTAGAGATCCAGCACCTAAGCCCGACGTCATGGACTCCATAGCCTTCATCTCTCTCTCTATCTCCCCCCTCCGTTCCCCTTTTCTTCAACAATATTAGGGTTAGGGTTTTCCGAAGAGGAGAGGAGGAAGAGGAAAGAGATGGGTGGTGGGAAAGGAAAGGTGACTGGAGGAGGTTTAACTTTTCCTCCCGCTCTTTCTTATAATCTAGGGGCATTTACAGACAGACCACCCGAAAATTGCTATTTACAAATCAGCCCCTCAATTTCATCAAAATTCATGGTAACACTTAGAGGTGTAAATGAACCGAACATGAAGTAACAGAGCTTGTGTTCGTGTTCGGTTCGTTTGAAATTTAGTTTGTTTGAAATAAGCTCGTGTTTGAAGTTGTTCGTGAAGTCACTGTTCGTGTTCGTTTTCTAACGAACGAGTCGAACCCGAGCTATTTGCGTACGACGAGTCAGTTTGACATCCCTAATATATATATATATAAATAATATATTATATCAATTATATAACTTATATTATATAAATATATAATATCTATATTAGTATATTACTAATATAGTATATTAATATATTATTATTATTAATTTATTATATATTATAATTTATAAAATTTAAGTTTTTAAAATATCATAAATTTTGTATATATAATTATTTTAAATTATTTTATATTTCAAACAATAACGATTCGAACACGAACGAACGCACCATTGTTCGTGTTTGGTTCGTTTAACTGACCGAACGAAAAAAATTCGTTCACGTTCGTCCCGTTTACTTATCTAATGAATCAAACACGAACTCATTGAGGAACCGAACACGAACTTTTTGCGAACAACGAGCTTTTTTGATAGCCCTAGTAATACCGCAACCCATATTTATTAGTTTTATAACATTTTTAATGATTTGCTCATGCCACTTGTAGGTAGTTGGCTTGGTTTGGCAATTCAAAAAAAAAAAATCAATTGAATTCTTAATTTGTAAATATCAATTTTTTAGGGTGGTATGTATGTAATTATCCTATAATCTAATCGAGCACTTCGCGTTGTTAATTGTATTTTATTTTTGGAAGATTACATATATACCACAAAATATTTATTTATTTAGATCTTTTAACATATCTGGATTAAAAAAATTAATAAAATAGGCATATTTGACATTTATATTCTATATATGAAAAAATTATTGCATACATACACCGCATTCAGAGATGCATGCGGTGTCCGATAATGACCTTAGATCATGGTGACCTACGGTCAGGATGTAATCAAAATTTTTTTGAAAAAAAAATTTAAAGTGAAGCCCACCGAAATACATCATGACCGTAGATCATCGTGATCTACAGTCAGAATCAGACACCGCATGCATCTCTGCATGTGGTGTCCATTATAATTTTGAAAAAATTATTGCATAACGTGGTCGTGGGCAAAATCTCTAAGGATTTTTTTTAGAATGTTACCTTGAAAATATTTTAAAAGGAAGGGAATTGTGGGGAAAATTTTTGAAATGCAGCAAAGTTGGTGTATATATTAGGGCTGTCCAAAAAAAGACTCGTTATTGTGCATGAACAGCTCGTGTTCAATTTATTCACTAAGTTAATGAGCCGAACAGTAACACTTTTTCTGTGCTCCATATATAAATGAGTCGTGTTTGTTCGTGTTCGGTTTGTTTTGACTCAAAATACTACTCATCAATTATATATATATTGTTGAATAGTTTTTTTCTTAATTTAATTGACTACAAGAGTAGAAAGATTTATAATCAATTAAAATTATTAACTAAAAAATAGAATAAAAATATATTAAATTATATTTAAATTATCTTTTAATATAAACAATAAGATTTAAACTTTGCCCCAACTCATAATATCCTAAGGGCGCTTGATTAGGGTTCTCAAACGATTTTGAGAATAGCTTGTGTTCGGCTCTCTAAGCAAACGAGTCGAACACGAACACACTTTTTATGCTCGAAATATAAACAAGCCGAACACGAACAGTGATATTTTTTAACGAGTCAAACACGATTTGAGCTTAGGCTCGCTCGTGTTCAGCTTATTTATACCCCCTAATGCATATATTGGTTCAATTCCAATTTTGAATATTTTTTTTTTTTTGGATTTCAGTGCTCAAAATGAGTGTAAAATGATTATTAACATATTATTAAAATAAATAAAAATCCTTATTAATATACCGATTTTTATTTCAGTGCCCAAAATTGAGTGTGAAAATTAAAATGATTATTTTTATTAATTTTATTAAATTTTAATTTTAGAAAAAAATTGAAAGTTAAGAGAAAATAGATAAAATAAAATTGAAAAGACTTAAAATAATTTATTGTCAAGATAGATCTTGGCATGAAATCAAATTCACTCTCTAATGCTTGGTCTAAATTTTCTCTTTGGTTCCATTTCTATGAGTTAAGCTCGCTATATGACTTAAGTTTGAGTTATTTATTTATAATTATAGCAATCTCAAATATCTTCTTTGTCTCATATCATTTATCTTATTTATAGCCTTTAAGGTTGCATTGAAGCAAGTTATTAATCAAATTATTGTAATGTTGTATGTTCGTGAATCACACCCAATGAATTGAGCGTAAGACAAGATAGTGAGTGAGTGAGAGAGAGAGAGAGGAATGTGCAGTAATGAAAAATAATGAGTCTTATTGATTAGTTTTTTCTGATAAAATCATTCCTCTATTTATAAAATCATGAGTATAATATATGAAGTTACATGATTGTCTATATTTTATTGAGGACATTAAATTTTGGTTATCTTACAAGTTACTCGGCTACCATTTGACTCAGCGACCGAAATCAGTGGGTCTTGATTTGGCGAGACCTGCTCATCCGACTGTGCTAAATCGGAATTGTCAGTCAGCTTTTAATTATCTTTGGGGCATCAGTCCTGGCTTGATCGACTTAGCTTTGTCGATCAATTGTTTTAGTCTGACTCTCGATCGTTGATCTTTGGATGAGGAGCTCCTATCAATTGAACAAGAAGAAAATAGCAGGTAGAGAAAGAATCATTCTAATCTGATCGATAGCTCATTACTTAACAAAATGGGTCATTCGAGATATTTTTGAGTTATTTTATTGTCAATTCTTAACCGCTTGTGAGGAATATCATGGGCATCCATGAGACTATTAGTGATATTGAATTCTTATATTGACTCGAGTTGTGCTGATAGGCAGATTGATGCTTTTGGTAGGCTCATTGGTTTTAGTCCTTGGTTCGGGTGGTCTGCTCCTGGTTGACTTCCAGCCCCAGTTCAAGGGGTTGCATCTAGTTAAGTTAGTGGGTCCTTTGGTCTTCCTCCAGTGGGCCCACTTTAGTTGCACTTTTATATATCTTACTCCATTAGATCTCTTCAAAATTCATGCTATTGTATTCTCAATATACATGTATTATTATATTTAGCTTCAAACCTCTTCAAACATCTTGTATGAGCCAAGAATTTAAAAATTATGTGGTATGTAAAAATCATGAATTTAGCTTCAAACCACTTTAGTTACTTTATTATAGATCTGTAAAAATCATGAATTTAAAAAATTTTGGCTATTATGCATTTTAAGAATTTGTGTCATAAATGTTAAACATGAATTTCTAACAAGTGATATCGGAGTCTTGATTACTAAATTTATGATTTTTCATATAATTTTATTGTTTTTGTCATTACAATTGTTGTTGTTATTATTATTACTATTATTATTACTATTTTGTAATTTTTTTACTATTAAAAGTTTAAATTATCATTTTGTAAATATTATTAGTACTATTATTATTATTCTTATTAATAATATTATTGGTTTTTCCATAAAAGTTATATTTATTATTATCTTATTGTTCTTTACTATTATTATTATTTTAAAAATATTACTATTTTGTATTTATTATTATTATTCTTCTTCTTTATCTTATTTTTAAAAATTATAAAATTATTAATACTATTTTATATTATTTGTATTTTTTTTATTTAATAATAATTATTATTCTTATTGCAATATTATTATTATTATTATTATTATTATTATTATTTTATTTTCTTCTTTTATATGATGGATCATTTTATTTTTAATTCAAAGATAATTAATATTATTGTATATTTTTCAATTTTCCTTTTTTTATTTAATTATTTTTATTATCATAAGTTAAAAATAGTTAAAAAATGCTAAAAAAAATATTAATAAAACTAAGTATAACAAAATATGTTGAACAATAAATAAATAAGTAAAAATTTCATTAAGTAAGCAGAGCTTGTGCGAGCTAGCCTCTTCAAGCCTTTCCAAATAATTCTCACCTCAGCCTCTTAAAAAATAAATGGTGCTCTCCCTCCTCACATTTTTAGCTTTTATAGGTGTCTCATTTCTCTTGAAACCAAGGGAGTGTGATAAAAGACTCAAGAGATGAGACACTGTGATGTTTACTACCATTTTTGCCCCTCATACTTGCAAATCTTCTATTTATAATTTTTGAAAATTTACTTAATGAGTTACCATACTTTATTACCCATTTGTGATAGGAATAATTATGTTTTTGTTTTTGTTTTTATCTTACATATATCTCTAAATAATTATTTGAAAAGCTAAAATTTAATAAAATGCTTCCAAAAAGCTAATGATTTAATCCACTCGTCCACCAAGGAGAATGTACGTTGGTGTTTACTTCTTATGGATAAGACTAGAGAAAGAATTCAGGAAAACCTTGAATTTTGGAAGTCTACATTGGATTCTAAAGATCTTCATTTGAGTATATCTAAAGCTGAATACATGGAATGTAATTTTAGTAGTAGTAGCTATAGTGGCAGGGTTGTAACGATGGGTGATCAAATTATTAAAATGTGTGATTGTTTTAGATATCTCAAGTATATTGTTTAAAGTGATGGTGGTATAGACGGGAATGTTAATAGTAGAATTCAGGCTGGTTAATTGAAGTGGAGGAATGCATCAGACCTATTGAAGGATAGAAAAGTTTCGCTTAGACTGAAAGAAAAATTTTAAAAGATGGTGGTAGCACATGTGATGCTCAATGGTGCAGAACATTGGCCTTTAAAAAGGAAACATGAAATGAAGTTAAGTGTTGCTGAGATAATAATGCTTAGGTGGATGAGTGGCTTGATACTTAAGAGTAAATGCAAAATGAATATATTTGTGATAGGGTTAGTGTAGCTCCAATGGCATACAAGATTAGAAATAGTCGTCTTAGATGGTTTGGTCACATTAAATGTTGACCATCTAATGATCATGTCAGGAGAGTTGAAGTTTTAGATTAGACTTATGTTAAGAAAGGCAGGGGCAGACCTAAAACGACTTGGGCATATTATTTAAAAATGATTTTAATCTATTAAAATAAAATAAAAATACGAAACTCAATAAGACACAA
The DNA here is from genome assembly GCA_002079205.1 of Phalaenopsis hybrid cultivar. NCBI lineage: Eukaryota > Viridiplantae > Streptophyta > Magnoliopsida > Asparagales > Orchidaceae > Phalaenopsis > Phalaenopsis hybrid cultivar. The sequence goes on from JXCR01117239.1 coordinate 87,510, forward strand.
TGGAGAAAAAAGATTCATGTAGCCGACCCCACTTAGCGGGATAAAGGCCTGTTGTTGTTGTTGTATTTGTGAATTCTAAAGCCTTTTGGCTATTTTTGTACTAACATATTAAAATAAAATATTGCTTATGAGAACATGAAATTTGATATCTAAATAACTAAAATAAGTGAAAAAGCAGTCTCACTGCATACTGAATAACTTATTAAAATTATTGTTGCACATTTAAACAAGTGAAATAAATGAGTAATACATTAATGAACTGATAATCTGAATGCATTTTACATGAATACCTTACTTTTGAAATGAAAAAAAAATAAAATAAAATTTCTTGCTAGCTATAAGCAATGCTATTCATGTCTTAGTTGATCAAATAGTCTTACAACAAATGACATTTACAAAATAATCCTTGAAATAGTGCTTAATTGGACACATTCTTAAGAACACCTGGGATGTGAATGTTGCAGAAGTAATCCTCCCATTCAATGTGCTTGGGATCAAAATCAAACAAAGTGGCCTCCATGCTGTCCCTAGTTTTCACCCTTAACTTCTCCAAGTTTGCATCATCAAAACTGCAAATATAAAAAAAAGGTTTAAAATCTAATTTGTAATTTCATTCCATTTCTTTTTTCTTAAGCTAAAATAGTGATATTTTTTATGTGATATGATGAAAGATATGTGTGGTATAAACTAAAGAAAAAAAAAGCAAAGTTTAGAGGATAGATATGTAAATAAATAGAAAGTGGGGGGTTTGTAGGTTACATTACCATCCTTTGAAGAAGGCATAGGGAGCATAAAGCTCAGCAAGTAGCATTACAAATCTGTACTTTCTCCACAGCTTGTTAACATACTTATTGAACAGACAAAAACATGCTATATTCAGCAAGCGAAATCCCTG
>JXCR01117241.1:8507-28531 GCA_002079205.1 Phalaenopsis hybrid cultivar
GCATGGTTACTTCGGAGATTTCTTTGATGTTGTTGTTCCACTACCCGCGAACAGTCGGGTTTAAACTGATGTAGCTTTGGCTTGTGCTTATTCTGTCCTCTTGCTGCTGTTAAAAAGTTGCTACTAGGCTCTTTTTAGTGATTTTTGATGCTCACCATCTTTTTCTGGCGTCTGGTTTGTAAATTTCGAAAGAATATTACATTAGTACTATGCACGTAGAAGTAACGTGTGTAGCCAATGAAATCACGCCTCGATACCCCGCATGACAGGGAAAAAAAAACGGCGCAGTAACACGAGGAATATTCTCTCCTGTGTTATTCATGCGTTATTGTATGTTATTCATGTATTATTATATGTTATTCATGTGTTATTGTGTGTTATTCATGTGTTATTGTGTTATTATAACATTAAGAATATTCTCATGACATAATAACACATGAATAACACATAATAACACCTGAATAACACAGGGAATATTTCCGACAAAGAAAAAAACGGCACAGTAATACGGGGGAATACTTTCTCCCGTGTTATTCATGTGTTATTCATGTATTATTCATGTGTTATTGTGTTATTATAACACCAGTAATATTCTCATAACACAATAACACATGAATAACACGGGGGGAGAATATTCTCCGTGTTACTGCGCCGTTTTTTTTCTTTGTCGCGTGGGATATCGTGGTGTGATTTAATTGCCTACGCATGTTACTCTACGTGCGTAATTCTGATGTAATATTTTTTCGTAAATTCGTGTGCCCTGCAATCTTGGGTTGTCTTCTTCCGATAGTTTTAGTGGATGACTAAATACTGTCTACGTGAAGGAAAGGATTTTGCTTTCTTTTGACTCATTGCAGTCGAGCAGCATCCATATAAATATTTGACTATTGATTTNATAGCTTTGGCTTGTGCTTATTCTGTCTCTTGCTGCTGTTAAAAAGTTGCTACTAGGCTTCTCTTTTTTTAGTGATTTTTTATGCTCACCATCTTTTTCTGGCATCTGGTTTGTAAATTTCGAAAGAATATTACATCATTACTACGCACGTATAAGTAACGCGCGTAGCCAATGAAATCACGCCTCGATATCTCGCATGACAGGGAAAAAAAACGGCACAGTAACACTAGGAATATTCCCTCCTGTGTTATTCATGTGTTATTGTGTGTTATTCATGTGTTATTATATGTTATTCATGTGTTATTGTGTGTTATTCATGTGTTATTGTATTATTATAACATCAAGAATATTCTTATGACACAATAACACATGAATAACACATAATAACACCTAAATAACACGGGGAATATTTCCGACAAAGAAAAAAATGGCGCGGTAACACGGGAGAATATTTTCTCCAGTGTTATTCATGTGTTATTGTGTGTTATTCATTTGTTATTCATGTATTATTCATGTGTTATTGTGTTATTATAACACCAGGAATATTCCCGTAACACAATAACACATGAATAACACGGGGGAGAATATTTTCCGTGTTACTGCGCCGTTTTTTTTCTTTGTCGCACGGGATATCGTGGCGTGATTTAATTGGGTACGCATGTTACTCTACGTGCGTAGTTATGTAATATTTTTTCCTAAATTTGTGTACCCTGCAATCTTGGGTTGTCTTCTTCTCATTGTTTTAGTGGATGACTAAATACTGTCTACTTGAGGAAAGGATTTTGCTTTCTTTTGACTCATTGCAGTCGAGCAGCATCCATATAAATATTTGACTATTGATTTGTAGCTGTGGAATATTTGAAAAAAAAACTAAAACTAAAACATTATGTTGACCAACCACCCAAAAGAATAAATGACATTATTATATTCAGATTTTAAATATATCATTTTAACCATTCAAAACCTTCACTTAAATTTTTCATGAGTGACCTTAGGATGGTGGTTGCAATGAAAAATATAATGAAATTTTTATATTTAAAATTTGGGTGGTTAAACTATTATATTTAATATTATGGATTATACGCAAAAAACATAATAACTAAATTATATTTGCTTTTGAAACAAAATCCTGGTAAACTTAGAAAACATCTAAATTCTCTTCTTAAGAACAACTAATCGAGTCAGCTGTCAGCAGTTGAAGTGGTGAAGTATCGAATCAAATGTTGCTGGTGCTTTTTTATCATTGCGTAGCTTGATTAGCAAGCGAAGCATGATATAGATATATATATATATATATATATACTTTAGTATGTCGTATATAGAAGATCTTTATACGAGGTGTCCAAGCACATAGATCTTCAGGAAGAAAGGAGTCGAAGTACCAAAGCGAAAAGGCTCCCACACCAACTCATGAGACATTTTAGATCTTTAGGGTTTGTTTGGCGCAGCTGCAGATTTTCAGCTTTTCAGCTGCAGCTGCGCTGTCGTGGGAAGCAGCTGCGGGGAAGCTGACTGTCTGTTTGGTGCAGCTGCGTGAAAAATGCTATGAGCCAGCTGTTTCATGTAAAAATGACCAAACTGCCCCTGGTTGTTAAAACTATTTTAATTTTTTGATTTATTTGTATAAATATGGGTTTAATATACGTAAAATTTATAAAAAATTACTTCTTAATTAATTAAATGAAATATATTATTTTTAATATTCGTTTTTATAGAAATTTTTTAAAAAAAATTTGTAATTTTGAAAACATATAAGTTTAAAATTTATCTTTATCTATATATCAGTGTATACAAATATTAATTCATCTATACATATAAAAATTTAGAAACATATATTTTAGAAGCATAAGATTAATTCTCCATTTTGAATTCTTCAAAAGTTGCTATAACTTAGATCATTTACATAAATACCACATAATTCTTGTCTCAACATGTTAGACATCTAAACTAACATATTCTCTTGGGTAACACTCAATTTTTTAACATCATATAGTGCATGACAATCTAAACAGCTTCCAGCTAAATGCAAATAAAATAGGGCATTTTAATCCGTAAAATGATCTTCCATACCCATCTATAAAAAATTTTAATCATTAAAAAAGTTATTTATTACATCACCAGTGCCAATAAAGTAACTTCTATTACCAAAGACTTGTAAGTTACAATTATTTTGTCTTTCTAGCAAATTGCAAATGAATCACATATTAACCAACGCACTAGTAATTTGCTCTCGAATGACCGTCATTTCAGTTACACCTTTCCCTTCCTTAGTACAAATGGTTGATTGTTCGCTGTCATCTCGTAAAATAGAACTACCCATTTGGTTTTCAGATGGGTCTTCAACTAGTTCCCGTTGATTTGCTTCAGCATTGAGGAAATCAACGTCATATCGAGACGGGTGTCGCCTAATATAATTGTGTATTGTCATCGTTGCTATCACAATCTAAACTTGCTTTGGAAACGGGTAAGGAGGCATATCACGTAAGATCACCAATTTCTTCTTCCAGACACCAAATGTTCGCTCGATAACGCATCGCAAAGAGGAATGTCTTTTGTTGAACACCTCCTTTCTATTTCTTGTAACATTACTTGCTCGTTCAAAATCAGGTATATGATATCTCGTATCANCCAAGCTCATAGATCTTCAGGAAGAAAAGAGCCGAAGTACCAAAGCGAAAAGGCTCCCACACCAACTCATGAGTCGTTTTAGATCTTTAGGGTCTGTTTGGCGCAGCTGCAGCTGCGCTGCCCCAGGAAGCAGCTTCGGGGAAGCTGACTGTCTGTTTGGTGCAGCTGCGTGAAAAATACTGTGAGCCAGCTGTTTCATGTAAAAATGACCAAATTGCCCCTGGTTGTTAAAACTGTTTTAAATTTTTGATTTATTTGTATAAATATGGGTTTAATATACATAAAAGTTATAAAAAATTTATTTCTTAATTAATTAAATGAAATATATTATTTTTAATATTCTTTTTTATATAAATTTTTTTAAAAAAAATTTGTAATTTTGAAAACATATAAGTTTAAAATTTATCTTTATCTATATATCAGTGTATGCAAATATTAATTCATCTATACATATAAAAATTTAGAAACATATATTTTAGAAGCGTAATATTAATTCTCCATTTTGAATTCTTTAAAAGTTGATATAACTTAGATCATTTACGTAAATACCACATAATTCTTGTCTCAACATGTTAGGCATCTAAACTTACATATTCTCTTGGGTAACACTCAATTTTTTAACATCATATAGTGCATGGCAATCTAAACAGCTTCCAGCTAAATGCAAATAAAATAGGGAATTTTAATCCGTAAAATGATCTTCCATACCCATCTATAAAAAAGCTTTAATCATTAAAAAAGTTATTTATTACATCACTAGTGCCAATAAAGTAACTTCTATTACCAAACACTTGTAAGTTACAATTATTTTGTCTTTCTAGCAAATTGCAAATGAATCACATATTAACCAACGCACTAGTAATTTGTTCTCGAATGACCGTCATTTCAGTTGCACTTTTCCCTTCCTTAGTACAAATGGTTGATTGTTCGCTGTCATCTCGTAACATAGAACTACCCATTTGGTTTTCAGATGGGTCTTCAACTAGTTCCCGTTGATTTGCTTCAGCATTGAGGAAATCAACATCATATCGAGACGGGTGTCACCTAATATAATTATGTATTGTCATCGTTGCTATCACAATCTGAACCTGCTTTGGAAATGGGTAAGGAGGCATATCACGTAAGATCACCCATTTCTTCTTCCAGACACCAAAGTCCGCTCGATGACGCCTTGCAAAGAGGAATGTCTTTTGTTGAACACCTCCTTTCTGTTTCTTGTAACATTACTTGCTCGTTCAAAATCAGGTATATGATATCTCGTATCCGGATATGGTTTGAGATACCCTCGCTGCAATGGATAACCGGCATCCACCAAATAATACTTTCTTGTAAGATGTTGAACCTTGAGTTCCACATTTTAAAAAAATACATTAAATATTTCGCAGCACAACATACCTTGAGGAGGATGGGGAAAGCTATAATGAGGATTCCGTGTTGCACTCTTGAAATCCTACTATCATGGGCACTACCCTCCCAATCAGGCATGATAAATGTGAAACACATTAAAGTTGCAAACTACCTTGACATTTTGCGTTGTGGTTCCACTACATCCGATAAATGCAACTTTCTCATCATTTGAAACCCGCGCATCAACATGTGTTCCATCTATCGCATCGATGCAATCCTAAACATGTAGCTCTAGTTATTAATTAATTAATGTCCTACATTCATTTTAAACTACATTAATAAAAGATTAAATCAGTACCTTAAATAATGGCATGTAGCGTCGATCTTGGCGAATCTCTGTAGGAGTTCGTGAAAACATTGGTCTATTGGCTTTATGACTTGTTTTGCGAGACTCACCAAAGCACTCAAACCCACTGAGAAGTATCTGCTAATCGTCTCTGATGAGTGTTAGAATCGTTCTATCGCACCACACATTGACTCGTTCTGTGATAATATATAAAGAGTAATCGTCAACACCTCACGGTCAGTCATTCTCATAGACCCATGGAGGCCATGAGATCCTACGAGTTCTGCTAAAAGATCTGTAAAAACTTCTTGTGTCATGCGGAACAAGTTGTGAAATCTTGTGGGATGCCCGACAAGCATTTTCGCTACCCATTTGTCTCCAAATTGTGATGATGTGTAACAGGGGGAACGGTTGATGTATGTGTTGTAGTACTCTACGAGCAAGCTGATAGCTGTGTTTCTCCTTCTACGACGTACTTGGTTTGGGTCCATAATGATTTATACTGTACATATTTTGACAAAGAAAAATAAATTATTAAACTAATCATCATTAGGAAAAGAACTATATAATTTAACATGTGACAAGTAATAACACAAGCATTCAGTGTAGATGAGAGGTACAAAATTCTAAGTATTGTTTATCAACGAATAAGATTTACGCAGTTTTCATGAAGACAGTTATATGCAAAAAACAAAATAAACTGAAAAGTCTCAGTGAACAACAGTTCAAATAACCATGTCTTCTCATAAACTATTCAAATAAGGACATAGCAACTACTAAAAAAGTCCATTCAAATTTTCCTATGCTCATAAAAATGTCGTAGATACGACACCCTTCGCTCTTTGGCAATTGCTGTGAAAAAATCTCTCTGCACCGAATCTTGAAGCAGCTCAACAGCAAAGTAGTATAGCTCATCATCCACTGCAATACTCGGATCCTGCTCTAGAATAGCCACAACCTCATTAATTGACGTTTTCTGCACTTTATGGGGGGCATCATTGGAAGAATCAATCAGGCATGATATCTGGTTTCTGATAGACGCAGCTCCACCATTTTTTTACTCTCAAACCTAGATCGCTTAGAGTGGTTCGTAGATTGATTCTCAGTGGGACCTGGACTTGGGAATTCAGGTGAATCATCTGATAAGCTGACAACAACATTGTCCTGTGTTTCACCAAATCCCATCTCGCTGGAAGCGCATGCATATTTCCCTGTGGCAATGACACCCCTGAACATTAGGTCTAACTTCTCCTCCAAATCAGGTTCAATCTCACAACTTTTATATTTTTTTGCTGCCGACACCACCTGGAAAAAACACCCAAATCATTTTGTTCAGTCCTGAAAGAGAATTATATTATACAAATTATGAAAAATAAAATTTACTTACCGCGAGCCTTTCTACCCACCACTCTTCCGAAGCATCAATGGTTCGTTTTATTGGATCCCAACCTAAACCAGTTGAACCACGCTTTAAATCCTTCCAAATTTTCCAATCTTTCTTTATTNGTACATTCACTAACCCCTAATCAACAAAGATATAACAATGAATTCTTCCTTACAATAATCCAACTCTCATGAAGAATATAATGATCAATTTTCACCATAAAACAATCATATCGACAAGGAAAAAGGTTGTGTATTATGTAATCCTTTTATATTCATGAAAGGAATAATCAAACTAAAATGTATAACCCGATGATTTGAAATCGTAAAGAACTGTTAAACTATCTGATTCATGTATAACCCGATGCTATATATGTAAATTCTTTTTTGATTGGTACTTCCAAAATGACAATCTTCCATTAGCAGATGCATACATGCTTAAACCACAAAACAATCTCTAATGTAAAACTGCATAAGATTTTCGTAGTTATCATGGATTTCTGAAGGTTCGGCTTCAGCAAACCCAAGCAAAACAACCATCAGAGTTCCAAAAACCCGGCTCCATCAAACCAAAGTAAAAAAATAAAAAAAAACTATCAACTTCAAGGTTCAGCTTCAACAAACCAAACCAAAGGAAACCCCTCTAGTTTGAAGGTTCAACAAATAAAAATGTATCTAGCAATCAAACAAAATCCCAAAAACTAAAGACCAGACATTCTTCCCTCTTTTTTTTTTTTGCATGTGAGAAACATGTTTAAATCCACAAAATCCATTTAACACAACCATATAAATAACCAAGTTGATGAGTTCAAACAAATATTCAAGAAACTAGCCAAACCGAGAAGCAACTATTTCAAATGAGTAGCAAATTAGATAACATAGTTCTTAAGAGGCTATAAAGAATAGAATTCAGTCTTTCTCAAATGAACACAGAGCATATACTTCCAAGTTATAAGTGCTTCTACAATAATTAATCCAACAGCCATGTAATTGCTTCAACAGTGTTTCTACAAAACAATCTCTAATGTAACACTGCATACTTGCTTAAATGGGCGCTAGATCTGCAACTTGTATGGACAATGTCAATTTGATTGCAAATCTAAGGGCTTGATTCAGGTAAGAATTGTTAATAAGCTACAGATTCAGGTAAAAAATGAAGTATTTTTTCGTGTGCCAAAAGATCAAACTAAAACCAGACTACGCTAATAAGCTACAGATCCACCACAGGAAAGAAGGAGAAAGGAAAAACTGGCAGAAACAGGAACGAGGTGAGAAGGAGAAAACATTAGGAGCCGCAAAACACACATCCTTCCTCAGATCCGCAAATAGAAGAAGAAAATGGCTCTTCTTACCTTTGCTCTGTCGGTTGAGGGACGATGAAAGAGGAGAAGGAGAAGGGGATGCGAGGGAAGCAGCGAGGAATCATCTAGGGTAGACGCGGGGAAGAAGCGGGAAATCACCGAGGGTAGACGCGNAATCCAAGTAAAAAATGAAGTATTTTTTCGTGTGCCAAAAGATCAAACTAAAACCAGACTACGTTAATAAGTTATAGATCCACCACAAGAAAGAAGGAGAAAGGAAAAAATGGCAGAAACAGAAAAGAGGTGAGAAGGAGAAAACATTAGGAGCCGCAAAACACACATCCTTCCTCAGATCCGCAAATAGAAGAAGAAAATGGCTCTTCTTACCTTAACTCTGTCGGTCGAGGGACGACGAAAGAGGAGAAGGAGAAGGGGACGCGAGGGAAGCAGCGAGGAATCATCTAGGGTAGACGCGGGGAAGAAGCGGGAAATCACCGAGGGTAGACGCGGGTAAAGGGTAAAAATTTTGGTCAGAAGCGGGAGACGCGATGGTAATGTCGTGGCCCGCTTTCACTCCGCTTCCGCAGCTTGAATGCCCGAAGTCGCGAACCAAACAGATAACTTTCGTGAAAAGTTGCAGCAAATGACCGCGTCGCACCTAAGCTGGAAGCTGAACTCAATCAGCAAGTATAGGTTTCTACTTTCTTTGATCTGGCCTTTTCAATCTAGAGAATGGGTAGATTNGAAAGCGAGAGACTCGATGGTAATGTCGTGACCCGCTTTCACTCCGCTTCCGCCGCCTGAATGCCCAAAGTCGAGAACCAAACAGATAACTTTCGCGAAAAGTCGCGGCAAATGACCGCGCCGCACCTAAGCTGGAAGTTGAACTCAATCAGCAAGTATAGGTTTCTACTTTCTTTGATCTGGCCTTTTCAATCTAGAGAATGGGTAGATTTGAATGCAATATACCTTCTAAACTAGTTTACATTAAGAGATTTAGAAACATTAGCTTGTCAAAATCATGGGGACTTGATTTAATTAATTAATTAATTAGAACTCTTTTTTTAGTTCTAGTAAATGTGGTGCCTATAGAGGCGTGTACATTAAGCCAAATACGAGATAATGAATAAGCACTATTGGGTGATTCAAAGAGCTCAATGAAATTGCCTTTTTACCAAAGTAGGAAATTCTATTAGTCCAGTAGCTCAAGTAGGGTGGTTGACACACCAATTTTACCAAAATATCTAATTTAGCCTTNATATAGAGGCGTGTACATTAAGCCAAATACGAGATAATGAAATAGCACTATTGGGTGATTCAAAGAGCTCAATGAAATTGCCTTTTTACCAAAGTAGGGAATTCTATTAGTCCAGTAGCTCAAGTAGGGTGGTTGACACACCAATTTTACCAAAATATCTAATTTAGCCTTTTACCCCTAAAATCTACCCAAAGTACCAAATTACTCTTGAAACCCCAAAATTGACTAAAATTCTCAAAATTACCCAAGATACCCAACTTTATTAAAAAATCATCTCAAACCATCTGGAATCATCTCCAAATTGTCTAAAACACCCAAAAATTTTCAAAAGTGCCAAAATAACCCTCATTTTGCCAAAATTACAAAACTACCCCTAGTGTCCCAAATTGACCCAAAACTTTTGAAATCATTTCAAATGTCCTAAAATTAATTTGGACCACTCCATTGAGCCTAATTTAACCAATTTAACATATTTTGACCAAAAGCCTCAAATTGCCTTTAATGGCCCAATTACCCTAATTCACCCCCAATGTCCACCAATTTGATATCAATATTCCCCAATTTAAATTCTAAATTCAAATTCAACATCCCTAAAGTTGATTGAAACCAAATCCAAGCTCAACTGAACCCATTTTCAAGCTCAATTTCAATCTCAATCCCAAAATTGCCAATTTGACCCTAAGCCAAAATCTCACTCAATTGAACCCCCAAACCTATCCAATTGCCCCAATTTTGCATCATAAACTCTTTACAAAACTTCCCCACATAAAATTTAACCTCCAATTGGTCTTGTTCTAATTTCGCTCAAAATCGACTTGGACCCCAATTTTGCCCCAAAATAGCCATGTCCTCAAATTCCATCAAATTGAACTCCATAATCCCAAAACTTTCATCCAATTGATATCCAAAACTCTTCATGACGATCCTTAGGACCAATTTGAACCATCAATTGGACCTTAGCCAAACTCAAGCCAAACTCAAGCTCAAGTCTATCCCAACATCCCCAAAATTAGCCATGAGCCAAAATCCTTCAAGTTGAACTTCCAAATCAATTCAAAATCACTCCAAACCTTTTCTAAACTCCTTGTGACAATCATCTGCACAATTTTTATCAATTAATTGAGCTCAATGTCATGACTAGCCCAACCTAAACCCAACTTCAAGCCAAAATGCCCAAAATTGAACCATTGCACCAAAGTTGACCAAACTAAAGCCACTACAGCCACAATTTTGGACTCTAGTGACCAGGCTAGACCCACCTAGCACACCCTACAAGAGCTATGGACCAATGGTCCCTTGATTTAAGAAATCTCCTCCCATTTTTATCCAAAATCAAAATCTCTTTGCCATCATCAATTGCCATTAAGGGTTAACCATCATTAGCCACCCCCTAGCCTCCTTGAGCCCAGAGATGATCTGACCCTAGCCAGCCACCACCTCAGCCGCCAGAAAGCAGTCAGCCCAAAAGAGCCTCAAGTGGCCAAAACCCAAATTGAACTTCCCTGAGTTGGCTAAACCCCATTGGCCATTAGAGCTTTTCTCCTCTCCACCTCAGCTTCCAATTGCACCCATAAGACCACATTGAGCTCCACCAGGCAGTGACACAGTGAGATTTGTATATGCAAATATTCATGAAGTTGGCACTACTTAATTGTGCCAAAAACTTGATGCAGGTAGATTTATAATAAATATGCAATATAATCCTAAAAAAATACTTTTTATAAATATAATTTATCCCATAAAACTTTCTTTTAAACTACCAAATCCCTCCTAAATATCATCATAAGTATACATATCGTGCAAGTAATAAATGGCTCTAATTGAGTCCTAGATAACGATCTCACAAGGAAGTCAGAAAATCCTAAATTATAAAAATTATTTTATATCAAAAATAAAAAATAAAAGTAAAGCGTGAAATTTGAAAATTGACTACTCAGGTGAATGTTAATTAAAATGCAAATGTAAGATTACAGAAATTAAACTAAGAAAGCATCCTTCCCCTTTACAATGAATATATGGTTTGTGAAGAAATTGAAATCATTTGAATATATATATATATATAATGTTTTGTGCCAAATATGAGAAATCATATTCTTTACTCTCTTCCGAATGCTATAAATAACATTGATTAATTTAGAGTTTGGTCTCTAATTCCTTGGTTGGGCTGAGAAGATACCAGCTGCCACTCTAAAGCTCCCATTACTCTCTCTTCTGAGGGCTAACAATCTCGCATTAGTTTTCAATCAACTGAACCAAATTGAGGGTTTTAATCTGTCACCTTAAAATCTCTAATTTTGTATCCAACAAAAGTATATTTCCCTATTTATTTACACCCAATCCCATGGATGACATACTCTCCCATGAAATCAAATGTGATTCTGCCTTTGTTTTAGAAACCATATCTCATTTAAGAACATGTCTCTCAACAAGTTTTAACATTTCAATTGGCCAGATCGAAAAGTAAATGAAGATTGGAGTTCAAATCATCACAAATTATTATCATTTAAAACTGTAGAAAATAAAATCTATTCTTCACAAAATCATATCTTCAAAGTAGGGAGGATAATAAAGAAGACTACTCAGAATTCATGAGAAGGATATAATAAAACACGAATTTCATCTATAAAAATGAGTTTACAAAACAAAAGAAATAAAAATACAACCTATCTCACAATCCTTCCCAAGTAAATCCCTAGAAGTTCTCTCCAAGTCTTTCTCTCTTTAAAAACACTCTCAATTCTCTCTTAGAAATATAATGAAGAAGAAATCTCTCACATTTCCTCTCCTCCTACAAACCTAGAAGAAAATCTCCTCTCTTTCTCTCTCTAGCTCTCACACCACCACCAAAACTCCTTCGTCCCCCCTTTAAGTTCTTCAAGTCTTCTTATTTTATTTTGGACTGCCTCCTTTTGAAAAGAATTTATAACTCCCTCCAAAATTTTCTCTAAAAGTCAACTCTTTTGAATTCAAAAGATGTGTCATTTGATCCAAGAGTCATATCCCTTCATAAAAAAACCTTCCAAAGTGTCTAGATGCATTGAATCACTCCAAGGGGTGTGTAGAACATGTGTCCCTTTGAAAATTCATGCAAAATTCATCTCAAACCACCTTAATCTGAAAAAGTCGCCCCTGGCGCATCATGCGTCGATCTGGAGCATGATGCGCCAGCTCTCTGGATTTTGGCGCGCTAGAACCCAAAATTGGCTCTTTTTGATCTAAATTTCTTCCTGTTTGCCATGTTTGCTCCATATGCCTAAAAATGAAATACCTGTAAGAAAAACACAAAATACCCTTCTTTAAAGTGCAATATCACTAAAAGTAAGCATAAAATAGGTACTTAAAATAGAATAGCAAAATCCCCCAAACTTAAATGTTACTTGTCCTCAAGTGACATTTTTATAACATAAAAACATATGACTTAAGATAGAGATTAACTTATAACTTCTATACTTTAGTTTAATAAATAGAATAACAAAATTTAAGAAAAATCCTTTAATAAATTAGATTCAAATTTTAAGTCTAGAAATACTTAGTAATCAAATTTAAGATTTCTGAATCTCTATTCATTTCAAGAAGAATTGCAATTTGTCATATCAAGGAAATTTATACATTCATATGAAAAAGAACTTCATGAAAACTTTATTAGGAAAGCTACTAATAATCCAATACACGTTTAGAAAATGTATTAAAGCTCCTTCCTTAAATTGATTCAAGTGAAGCCAATTTTTTATTAGGCATCTCCTCAAGCTTCTTCTCTCTTATTTCTCCTCAAGCTTCTTCTCTCTTATTTTTCTTTCTTTTTTTTCTTTTTTTTTCTTTTCTTTTAAGATATTTTCAATCCTTTCTTTTCTTTTTCTTTTTCTTTTTCAATGGAGGATTACTATATCTGGACAACCTTTAATGATTTTGAACTTCACTATCCTCTTCTTAAAATTCAAAACTCTATACATTTCTTCACTTTATAAATTCATATTAATTTATGATTTTTCATAAAGTCTCATTCCTTTCGTCTTACATGAAACTCTAAAATTCTTAACACTTCAAAAATACAATTTTCTTTACTTTTAATAGAAAAACATAGTCTTATCTTATCATATCAAATATCCTCAACTTTAGAATTGACATTCATTATTAAAAACTCTTTACCTAAATTATTATAATACTTATAAACAGAAGTATAGTCATTTAAAGTTAAATCTTAATACCTCAGGCCTTGTTAAATTAATTTTTTAAAAAAATATAGTTACTTAAGGACAAAAAAATTTAGTTTACTCCTTTTTAGAATAAATTTTTCTTTCCCCCAAACTTATATATTTAAATGACTTTAAAATTATTTTAGATATAAAATTTAATAGGTGAAAGAAAATAGTAAATGCATGAAAATAAAAACTAACCTATAGAGGATTTCTGTCTATGAAACTGGGCTCTGGTATACTGCAAGTACTAACTGTAAAAGTACATACAGACTTTAAAGCATTAAATAAAACATAATATATTCTAGAGAACTTGCTAAGAATTAAAAACATAAATACAAAAACTGAAAAACTAAACTGAAAATACTAAAAATGCAGAAAAAAATGAAAGTCTTCAATAACTATTACAGATTTAATTCACAACACAACATAAAAAGTTTTTTACGACAACAAGTTTCAAATAAAAGTATATCCTAATACAAAAAAAAAAATATACATCAAAACAACTAAACAAGACTCATAAAACAGCAATCTTCATCTCCTTTCTCTTCATCATCTGATTCTTCTTCTTCCTCTTCTTCATCATGGGTGGGAGCATAGGGAGTGAAATTGGGCCAAGTAGGAAAGTCCACATTAGATTCCCCTCTAAGGTGTCGTACCATGGAATTTTCAAAGTCAATATCATGTTGAACTCTCCTCTACTGATATTCATCATTATATGCATTCTTTGCTCCTATCTCTCCCAACTGCGTTTAAATATTTATTATATACATCTGTTGAATCATCAAGTGATCCATAATACCTTCATGTGATACAAATCTAGAAGTAGATGTCCTTGCAGCAGATGTATAGGGTTTATCCCTTCTTCCACTTCTAGACTCAACAAATGATTCTACTCTGTGAATCATATGTCTCCCGATCGCATTTTGTGGTTGCAATCTCTCTTCATTTCTATGGTATTCTACTCCTGATTGTTTACATAGAGTGAAAATCAAGGTAAGTTATCCCAATCCTCCAGCTTAGAACAACCATCAATACTTCGAGCATTTCAAACTATAAGTGCACCCACATCTATTGCCTTCATGTTCTAAATGCAATAGTTGAGTACAACTCTATCTTTAGTAACATCATCCAAATGATTTGTTGACAACAGTCTCGCAGAAATGAAGTGGTGTCATATTTTTGACCGAATATTCAACATAAAAGCAGTGAAGTTAACTATTTTGTTATTCATAATTTTTCATTCCCCTCTTCCACCAGNAATACCAAATATCCTCAACTTTAGAATTGACATTTATTATTAAAAACTCTTTACCTAAATTTATTATAATACTTATAAACAGAAGTATAGTCATTTAAAGTTAAATCTTAATACTTCAGGCCTTGTTAAATTATTTTCTTAAAAAAATATAGTTATTTAAGGACAAAAAATTTAGTTTACTCCTTTTTAGAATAAATTTTTCTTTCCCCCAAACTTATATATTTAAATGACTTTAAAAATAAATAAACATCAAAACAACTAATGCATGAAAATAGTAAATGCATGAAAATAAAAACTGACCTGTAGAGGATTTCTGTCTATGAAACTGGGCTCTGGTATACTGCAGGTACTAACTGTAAAAGTACATACAGACTTTAAAGCATTAACTAAAACATAATATATTCTAGAGAACTTGCTAAGAATTAAAAACATAAATACAAAAACTGAAAAACTAAACTGAAAATACTAAAAATGCAGAAAAAAATGAAAGTCTACAATAACTATTACAGGTTCAATTCTCAACACAACATAAAAAGTTTTTTACTACAACAAGTTTCAAATAAAAGTACATCCTAATACAAAAAAAAATAAATAGACATCAAAACAACTAAACAAGACTCATAAAACAGCAATCTTCATCTCCTTTCTCTTCATCATCTGATTCTTCTTCTTCCTCTTCTTCATCAAGGATGGGAGCATAGGGAGTGAAATTGGGCCAAGTAGGAATGTCCACATTAGATTCCCCCCTAAGGTGTCATACCATGGCATTTTTAAAGTCAATATCATGTTGAACTCTCCTCTACTGATATTCATCATTATATGCATTCCTTGCTCCTATCTCTCCCAACTGAGTTTAAATATTTATTATATCCATCTGTTGAATCATCAAGTGATCCATAATACCTTCAAGTGATACAGATCTAGAAGTAGATGTCCCTGCGGCAGATGTATAGGGTCTATCCCTTCTTCCACTTCTAGACTCAACGAATGATTCTAGTCTGTGAATCATATGTCTCCCGATCACATTTTGTGGTGGCAATCTCTCTTCATTTCTATGGGATTCTACCCTTGATTGTTTACATAGAGTGAAAATCAAGGTATGGTATCCCAATCCTCCAGCTGTAGAACAACCAGCAATACTTCGAGCATGTCGAACTATAAGTGCACCCACATCTATTGCCTTCATGTTCTAAACACAATAGTTGAGTACAACTCTATCTTTAGTAACATCATCCAAATGATTTGTTGGCAACAGTCTCGCAGAAATGAAGTGGTGTCATATTTTTGCTGAATATTCAACATAAAAGCAGTGAAGTTAACTATTTTGTTATTCATAATTTTTCATTCCCCTCTTCCACCAGTAAAAAAATGCAATCACTTCCTTTAGAACTAAATCAGTCATCATAAATGCGGCATATTCATCATAAAATACACCCCTCAAGCCATAAAAAGTATTGATCCGATCAATAGTAAACTCAAGTTGTTTACCTCTGATAANTGCAATCACTTCCTCTAGAACTAAATCAGTCATCACAAATGCGGCATATTCATCAAAAAATACACCCCTCAAGCCATAAAAAGTATTGATCCGATCAATAGTAAACTCAAGTTGTTTACCTCTGATAAGGATGTGATCATCAGTAGTGAATCTCAAGTTTGCATAAAACTCTCAAACCATCAGGACAATTGCTACGACCATGAAGTAGCAGAATCTTTCCCAATTCCTGACAAGAATCAGTCTTTCAACCTCGCCACCAAGGTTTGCAAACACCCGCTGTTGGATCATTCTCTTGGTCTCCATCTGAGTATTGTAACTATGTTGGGCTTTGNTGGGACAATTGCTACGACCGTGAAGTAGCAGAATCTTTCCCAATTCCTGACAAGAATCAGTCTTTCAACCTAGCCACCCAGGTTTGCAAACACCCGCTGTTGGATCATTCTCTTGGTCTCCATCTGAGTATTGTAACTATGTTGGGCTTTGAAACTAACAAATCTTTGTTCGTCGAAATCCTCGGACGGCTTTCCTCTCTTAACTCTGGGAGTCATTTGAAAATTTTACGAAAATCCAAATATAGTCCAAATAAATTACTAAATAGAAAATCTAACTTCTCAAACAATGTTATTTGGTAAGAAATTTTTCACCATGAGTTTTCTTCAAGTATTTTCATCAAAAATTCCAATTTTTGAATCTCCCAAAATTCATGGTGAAAATAAAAAATTTCTTACTTAAAGTGAAGCTCTTTCCAAGAGAAGATGAAATCTATAGTTTTTAGTCTCCAAATCCTTCTCTATTGCCCATAATGTGATGTCCAAGACCAAGGTATTGAGATAGAAGATGAATCAAGCAGCGAAAATGGAGTTTGTTGGTGCGTTTTTGCAATTTTCTAGGCAATATAGTGTGTTTGGACCTTTGATGCATCATGCACCAAGGCTCTATAAGTTGGCGCATCATGCATCAGAGCACAAATTTTTCAGATTTCGATTTTTGTGGAAATCTGCTCCGTACCGCTTTACGTCAACCTCTATTTGACTCAAATAAACCCTTCTAAGCATACATAAACATCACACTAACATCAAAATTTCACAAACAACATAAAACTCACATTTACATATATAATTCATGTTATTACAAACTAGTATTATTCAAGCCAACAAACATCAAATTCAGTATTCTAAAGCAAACCAACATCCTAACATTGAAATCTAAACATCAAAATTCAAAACATAAACATAGATAGTGTTCATTAGAAAGGAAATACAATCCAACAAAACAAACTAACATTTTGTGCATAAATTAAGATCAAACATCATCTTCACTAATGTCCTCCTAGATATCTCTCATCGATTGGTAGTACACATACAGATTGTAGAAGGGTCAAAATGGAAATTCACCAGTTGAATTTTCCTCCTAGTTCATTTTTCTTCCTTAATCCAAGCATGTTTCTTAAACATACGTACCAATCAATCTTCAATACACCCTATAAGTTTAAAATGTTCCTTCAGTCTCCAATCTTGATGATCCAACATTTCAGTAATATTCCCAATCATGTGCATGAGACTTTGCACATCTTTTTCTATCTTCTTGATCCTCTTTGAAAGTACACTCAAGTTGTAGTAGGGTTGAATAGGTGATGAATTCTAAGATCCCTGATCCATCAGTAATTTCATATCATTTTCATCCTCCATTCCAATACAGTTTCAGTAGACTTCTGGATCCATCGGCTTCCAAGGAAGTAGCACTTTTTCCCAACTTTCATAAGGTACTTGCGATTGACTGCATAGTAGGAAAATAGTGCATGGATGTCCCAGTCCAGTTGCAGATCCATTCACAATCAAACCCAAAACTGATTTCACAATAATAGCTCCAACATCAATAAGTTTTCTATTTTGAATATAGTAATTCAGAATGACACTCTCGTTAGTGACCTTACTAATTTTCATGGTGGACAGTAATTTTGATGCAATAAAGAAATGCCATACTTTTGAATCTGGATTTAAAAATGATAAAGGAAAACTTACATTTCCATCATCTCTGCTCTCCCAATTAACATCTTCATTCGTAAGGTAGCGATGGAGTTCATTCATATTCTCTTTGGTAAGGGTAAAGTTTGCATAATGGCAGATATGCACATTTTCAATCATAACATTTTGTTTATTCTCAGAGTTGCACAAACTTACCACGCACGTAAATCATTCATTGGTTGATCCCATGAAGCTTTGCATAAAATTCTTTTACAACGGGAATAAAAATAACGGTAGTAGTGTAACAAAGCACTTCCCAACGCCTCTGCGCAATAGTCTCTTCTACTCGAGTATTTGGCATGTTGAATCCTTGATTCACAAATCCCTTTTATTTGATAAGCCTCTTCTTCACTAGAACTCGATCATGTAATTTATGTGCATCGAAACTGACAAAATTTCTCCGGTTGAAATATCCAAATCTAGCAGAGTTTCTAGAGTGGTAAGCCATTTGAATTGAAAAATGGTGACTCTTCCCTTGTTTTCCCTCCTAAAATATGGTTTGGAGTCAATTTTTAGGATTTATATGGAGAAGAAACCGCCAAAAACTGTCATTTAATACGTTTTAAACATTTTCGGACCCACAACGAATCATGCGCCAGCTCTCTGGAAAGTAGCGCAACATGCGCTAGTTCCAGAATTTTTGTTGTTTCGATTTCAATTCAATAAATTCTCAATTTTTTTATAAAATAAGGCAAATAAAGATGTTTATAAATATTTTATTAAATACACAGACTATATAAAGATATAAACATAAATATACGTGAAATATCTCAAACAAAATAAACTAAAAAAAAGATAAACAATGATAAATATGGGTTGCCTCTCACTAAGCGCTTGGTTTAATGTTGTCAGCCCGACATTCCCAGTCTTATTTTGAGTGACCCAACATTATTGTCTCTTTAAAAGCTGGTCTTTGACCATCAAAATACGATTTCAATCGGTGCCCCTTCACTTTAAATATTCATCTAGCCTTGGGTCTTCAATATTAACTGCCCCATAGTGATAGACTTTTCAAACACTAAATGGCCATTTCCACCTAGACTTTAATTTTCTAGAAAATAATTTCAATCTTGTATTGTATAATAAAACTTCCTGTCCAGGTTCAAATTCTATTTTTATTATCTTTCGATCATGTCAATTTTTCATCTTTTCTTTATAAATCCTCACATTATCTTAAGATTCATTTCTGATTTCCTCAAGCTCATTCAATTCCAATAATCTTTTCTCACCAGCTTCTTTCAAATTGAAATTAAATTTTTTTATAGCGCAATAAGCTTTATATTCCAATTCAACTGGCAAGTCACAAGACTTTCCAATAATTAATCTATTAGGGGGCATTCCTAAAGGTGTCTTATATGTTGTCCTATATACCCATAATACAGTATATAATCTAGTAGACCAATCAATTTTACTACGATTAACTCTTTTTCATAATTCTTTTAATTTCACGATTAGATACTTATGCTAAATCGCTCGTCTAGGGATGATAAGCAGTTGCAACTTTATGCATTATATTATATTTTTTTACCAATCTTGCAATTGTTGCATTTCTAAAATGAGATCCTTCATCGGTAATGATTACTCTCGGCATTTCATATCTTGTAACAATATTTTCAATCAAAAATTTTCAAACACTACGAGAATCACATCGAGGTAAAACGAGTACTTCAATTCATTTTGAAACGTAATCCAGTGCAATCAATATGTATATATTTTCGAATGAGGGTATAAATGGTCCTAAAAAATCTAATCTCCATGCATAAAAAATTTCAATTTCTAAATTAAAATTCAGAGGCATTTCATTTCTTCTTGAAATATTACCTACTCTCTGACACAATCACTTGTTTTGATATATATATACATATATATATATATATATATATATATATA
>JXCR01117241.1:28617-40713 GCA_002079205.1 Phalaenopsis hybrid cultivar
TTTTTGATATATATATATATATATATATATATATATATATATATATTAACAACTCTAAATAGAGTAGGTCAATAAAATCCAGATTATAAAATTTTTTGAATAGTTCTATCATTGTTAAAATGTCCTCCAAATTCAAAATCGTGATATTTTTAAATAATCTCTTGAATTTCCTTATAAGACACACATCGTCTCATCATTAAATCTTTACATTGCTTATATAAATATGAATCATCCCAAAAATATGATTTTGCATCACGAATGAATTTCTTTTCCTGTTGTTTTGTTAATCCATGTGATAAAATACCACTAACAATATAATTTACAATATCAGCATACCAAGATATTTCTCATCCTTTTACAGCATAAAATCGTTCATCAGGAAAAGTTTCATTAATCTCTTTTTTCATATCAAGTATTTCTTCTTATTCTAGCCTCGATAGATGATCAGCAATTGCATTATCAATCCCTTTCCTATCAACTACTACAAAATCAAACTCTTGTATCAGAANATCCATATGGTAAATTACCACTAAAAATATGATTTACAATATCAACATACCAAGGTATTTCTCACCCTTTTGCAGCACAAAGTTGTTCCTCAGGAAAAAAGTTTCATTAATCTCTTTTTCCATATCCAGTATTTCTTCTTGTTCTAGCCTTGATAGATGATCAACAATTTTAATTATCAATCCCTTTCCTATTGACTACTACAAAATCAAACTCTTACATCAAAAGTACACATCTAATTAATCTTAGTTTAACATCATTCTCTTGCATCAAATATTTAATAGCCAAATGGTCGGTATGCACAACAGATTTAGCTCCAATCAGATATGATCCAAGCTTATGAAAAGCATACACAATTGCTAATAACTCTCTTTCAATGGTAGTCTAATTAATTTGAGAATCATTAAGAGTCTTACTAGCATATTATCATTAAGAGTCTTACTAGCATATTATATAACTTTAAAAATCTTATCATATCTCTGATTTANGTTATCAAAAACATATAAAATAGCTAATAACTCTCTTTAAGTGGTGGTGTAATTAATTTAAGCATCATTAAGAGTCTTACTAGCATAGTATATAACGTTAAAAATCTTATCATATCTCTGCCCTAAAACAGCTCCAAGTGCATAATCACTGGCATCACACATTAATTCAAAAGGTTTCTCCTAATCTGGTGAAATAATTATAGGAGCAATGATCAATTTTTCCTTTAAAGTTTCAAAGATTTTAAGGCAATCTTGATTAAAGTCAAATTTTGTATCTTTCTCCAGAACTTGGCATAAAGATTTAGTAATTTTTTAAAAATCCTTAATATATCTCCCATAAAATCAAACATGTCCAAGAAAGCTCCTAACTCCTCTTACTGTGGTAGGTGGTGGTAGGTTTTATATATCATGTATTTTTGCAGAATCTACTTCCATGCCATTTTATGAAATTTTATATCCAAGCACAATTCCTCCTACAACCATAAATTGACAATTTTCCCAGTTTAATATGAGATTAGTCTTTTCACAACATTCCAGAACTTTTTCTAAATGATTTAGACATATTTTGAATGAAGTTCCAAAGACAGAAAAATCATCCATAAAGACTTCAGTCCCTTTTTCATTCAAATCACTAAAAATTGACATCATACATCTTTGAAATGTTGCAGGTGCATTACATAATCCAAATGGCATTCGCAAAAAAAAGTTTCATAAGGACTAGTAAATATTGTCTTCTCTTGATCCTTTGGAGCAATAGGTATCTGATGATAACCGGTATATCCATCTAGAAAATAAAAATATTTATGATCAGCTAATATATCCAACATCTGGTCTCAAAAAAGGTAAAGAAAAATGATCATTTCTGGTGGCAGAATTTCATTTTCTATAATCTATGCAGATTCGCTATGCAGATTCGCCAATCAATGACTTTTCTTGTTGATATTAGTTCATTATGCTCATTTGTTACTACAATCACACCTCTTCTTTGGAACACGGTAAATTGGACTAGCCTAAGAACTATCTGAAATAGGATATATTATTCCAACATCTAACGATTTCAAAATTTCTTTCTTTATTACTTCTTTCATCATAGGATTTAATCTCCTTTGAGGGTCAATTCTTGGTTTATGGTGATCTTCTAATAAGATTCTATGCATACAAATTGAAGGACTGGTTCTTTTAATATTCGCTAATGTTCATCCAAAGGCTTTCTTATATCTTTTCAAAATTTCCAACAACAGTTGTTCTTGCATATCAGTTAATTATGAGGATACTATAATAGGTAATGTAGATAAATCTCTTAAAAATGCATACTTCAAATGTGTAGGAAGCGTTTACAGTTCTAGTTCAGGGGGTTTCTCAATAGATGAAATCAAATTCTTGTTACTTTATGTAGGATCCAACATTTTAAATCTTTCATGTACATAATCCATATCTTCTTTACTTCCATAGATTCACCTTGANCTAGCCTCAATAGATGATCAGCAATTGCATTATCAATCCCTTTCCTATCAACTACTACAAAATCAAACTCTTGTATCAGAANAATCATCCCAAAATACGATTTTGCATCACGAATGAATTTCTTTTCCTGTTGTTTTGTTAATCCATGTGATAAAATACCACTAACAATATAATTTACAATATCAGCATACCAAGATATTTCTCATCCTCTTACACCATAAAGTCGTTCATCAGGAAAAGTTTCATTAATCTCTTTTTCCATATCAAGTATTTCTTCTTATTCTAGCCTCAATAGATGATCAGCAATTGCATTATCAATCCCTTTCCTATCAACTACTACAAAATCAAACTCTTGTATCAGAAGTACCCATCTAATTAATTTTGGTTTAGCATCATTCTTTTGCATCAAATATTTAATAGTCAAATGGTTAGTATGCACAACACATTTAGCTCCAATCAAATATGATCTAAAGTTATCAAAAACATATAAAATAGCTAATAACTCTCTTTCAGTGGTGGTGTAATTAATTTAAGCATCATTAAGAGCCTTACTAACATAGTATATAACTTTAAAAATTTTATCATATCTCTGCCTTAAAACAGCTCCAAGTGCATAATCACTAGCATCACGCATTAATTCAAAAGGTTTCTCCTAATCTGGTGAAATAATTATAGGAGTAATGATCAATTTTTCCTTTAAAGTTTCAAAGACTTTAAGGCAATCTTGATTAAAGTCAAATTTTGTATCTTTCTCCAGAACTTGGCATAAAGATTTAGTAATTTTTGAAAAATCCTTAATATATCTCCCATAAAATCAAACATGTCCTAGAAAGCTCCTAACTCCTCTTACTGTGGTAGGTGGTGGTAGGTTTTATATAACATGTATTTTTGCAGAATCTACTTCCATGCCATTTTATGAAATTTTATATCCAAGCACAATTCCTCCTACAACCATAAATTGACATTTTTCCCAGTTTAATATGAGATTAGTCTTTTCACAACATTCCAGAACTTTTTCTAAATGATTTAGACATATTTTGAATGAAGTTCCAAAGACAGAAAAATCATCCATAAAGACTTCAGTCCCTTTTTCATTCAAATCACTAAAAATTGACATCATACATCTTTGAAATGTTGCAGGTGCATTACATAATCCAAATGGCATTCGCAAAAAAAAGTTTCATAAGGACTAGTAAATATTGTCTTCTCTTGATCCTTTGGAGCAATAGGTATCTGATGATAACCGGTATATCCATCTAGAAAATAAAAATATTTATGATCAGCTAATATATCCAACATCTGGTCTCAAAAAAGGTAAAGAAAAATGATCATTTCTGGTGGCAGAATTTCATTTTCTATAATCTATGCAGATTCGCTATGCAGATTCGCCAATCAATGACTTTTCTTGTTGATATTAGTTCATTATGCTCATTTGTTACTACAATCACACCTCTTCTTTGGAACACGGTAAATTGGACTAGCCTAAGAACTATCTGAAATAGGATATATTATTCCAACATCTAACGATTTCAAAATTTCTTTCTTTATTACTTCTTTCATCATAGGATTTAATCTCCTTTGAGGGTCAATTCTTGGTTTATGGTGATCTTCTAATAAGATTCTATGCATACAAATTGAAGGACTGGTTCTTTTAATATTCGCTAATGTTCATCCAAAGGCTTTCTTATATCTTTTCAAAATTTCCAACAACAGTTTTTCTTGCATATCAGTTAATTATGAGGATACTATAATAGGTAATGTAGATAAATCTCTTAAAAATGCATACTTCAAATGTGTAGGAAGCGTTTACAGTTCTAGTTCAGGGGGTTTCTCAATAGATGAAATCAAATTCTTGTTACTTTATGTAGGATCCAACATTTTAAATCTTTCATGTACATAATCCATATCTTCTTTACTTCCATAGATTCACCTTGAATTCTATCCTCATCTTGATATTCTATATATTCCTTTTTAAATTCTCTTTCAAAAGTTTTCTTAAAATATTCATGGCTTAAATATTCATTAATATCCATTCTGAAGCATTCAATCTCTTGCTCTTTTGCAGGGTATCTCATTGATTTTGCAATATTAAATGTAACATATTGATCACTAACTCTCATAGTTTGTTCTCCTTTCTATACATCTATCAATGCTCTTCGAGTGACTAGGAATGGTCTTCCTAAAATGATAGAATTTTTTTTTCTTCCTTCATATCCAATACAATAAAGTCCACAGGAAAGATAAACTTACCGACTTTTACCAAGACATCTTCTATAACTCCTTTAGGATAGGTAATCGAACGATCATATAATTGCAAAGTTATAGTAGTACGTGAAATATCTCCTAAGCCCAACATTCTAAAAATTGATTATGGCATAAGATTTATACTGGCTCCTAAATCACATAAAGTTTTTCCATAAAACTGTTCACCAATAGCACAAGGAATTGTAAAACTTCCATGATCTTTAAGTTTTTCAGGAATTTTTTTGTGAATTATAGCGCTACAGTCTTTGTTGAATGCAACAGTCTCATTATCTACAAACTTCCTTTTCTTATTAGTTTATCCTTCATGAACTTCACATAGCTTGACATTTGTTCCAAAGCTTCAACAAATGGAATGTTTATTGTTAATTTCCTCAAAATTTCAAAAATTTCAAAAATTGATTATATGTATGCTTCTGCTTCAATATTTGAGGAAATAGAGCTGGTGGCCTTTCTACAGTGATTTTCATTGGCTTAATAGGATTTTCTACTTCAAACTGAAAATCTTCACCAAAATTTTCATTTTCCACCTCACCTTTTTCAACTTCAACTTCTTGTTGAACTCTGTTTTCTAATTGTTTTCCACTTCCTAGATGAATAGCTTTAATTTTCTCTTTGTTCTGATCTTTAGGATTTACTTAAACATTACTAGGAAATGTTCCTTGAGGTATAATGCTAAGTGCAGTAGCAATACATCTCAATTGATTTTTCAGTTTCTGATAACAGCTCCTTGACTTTGTAGTTGACTACCCATCTGCAATATCAATTCTTCTTTTGATAAATTTTCTCCTTACTCTGCAAATTATTAAAACCTGGGGGTAATAAAGTTTATAAACTGGGCTCTCTTAATTGTTGGAGTTTCCCAATGGGTTTGCAGTATTGTTTCGCCATTGCAGATTTGCAACATTAGAGTTATTGTTACTCTAACTAAAATTTGGATGATTTTTCCAACTAGGATTATAATAATTGGCATAAGGATTATTAAAATGCTTATTTATTGCATTTGAAGTCTCATAAGAAGATTGAGATTCTATCATTTGTCCCAATGTGTTCTCCTCAAGCACAGGTGCTATCAGAGAATAATTCATTCCATATTGATCTTTCTTCTTTGATATAGCAATTATTTAGGCAGCTAAAATAGATATTGCAATAGAATCATGTATACTAGCTACTCTTTTTTTACTCATTCAGAGAGCCATTGAAAGTTATTAGTAGTCATCTCTTCAATTAATGAATATGCTTCAATGAATGGTTTTGACATTAATGATCCACCAGCAGCAGCGTCAATTATCGATCTAAGAGATCCAACTAACCAATTATAAAAAGTTTGAATTATTAACCAATCTTGAAACGCATGGTGTGGACACTTTCTAAGGAGATCTTTAAATCTTTCCCATGCTTCATAAATTGATTCCCCTTCAAACTGACAAAAAGATGGGATATCTTTTCTAAGCTTAGCAGTTTTTGAAGGTGGGAAATATTTTGATAAGAATTTTTGTGATAAATTTCTCCATGTTTTAATAGATCCAGGTGCTAATGAGTTTAATCACATCATAACTTTATCCCTTAGTGAAAAAGGAAATATTCTAAGTNTGTTCTCCTTTCTATACATCTATCAATGCTCTTCGAGTGACTAGGAATGGTCTTCCTAAAATGATAGAATTTTTTTTTCTTCCTTCATATCCAATACAATAAAGTCCACAGGAAAGATAAACTTACCGACTTTTACCAAGACATCTTCTATAACTCCTTTAGGATAGGTAATCGAACGATCATATAATTGCAAAGTTATAGTAGTACGTGAAATATCTCCTAAGCCCAACATTCTAAAAATTGATTATGGCATAAGATTTATACTGGCTCCTAAATCACATAAAGTTTTTCCATAAAACTGTTCACCAATAGCACAAGGAATTGTAAAACTTCCATGATCTTTAAGTTTTTCAGGAATTTTTTTGTGAATTATAGCGCTACAGTCTTTGTTGAATGCAACAGTCTCATTATCTACAAACTTCCTTTTCTTATTAGTTTATCCTTCATGAACTTCACATAGCTTGACATTTGTTCCAAAGCTTCAACAAATGGAATGTTTATTGTTAATTTCCTCAAAATTTCAAAAATTTCAAAAATTGATTATATATATGTTTCTGCTTCAATATTTGAGGAAATAGAGCTGGTGGTCTTTCTACAGTGATTTTCATTGGCTTAATAGGATTTTCTACTTCAAACTGAAAATCTTCACCAAAATTTTCATTTTCCACCTCACCTTTTTCAACTTCAACTTCTTGTTGAACTCTGTTTTCTAATTCTTTTCCACTTCCTAGTTGAATAGCTTTAATTTTCTCTTTGTTCTGATTTTTAGGATTTACTTGAACATTACTAGGAAATATTCCTTGAGGTATAATGCTAAGTGCAGTAGCAATACATCTCAATTGATTTTTCAGTTTCTGATAACAGCTCCNGTTTTCCACTTCCTAGATGAATAGCTTTAATTTTCTCTTTGTTCTGATCTTTAGGATTTACTTAAACATTACTAGGAAATGTTCCTTGAGGTATAATGCTAAGTGCAGTAGCAATACATCTCAATTGATTTTTCAGTTTCTGATAACAGCTCCTTGACTTTGTAATTGACTACCCATCTGCAATATCAATTCTTCTTTTGATAAATTTTCTCCTTACTCTGCAAATTATTAAAACCTGGGGGGTAATAAAGTTTATAAACTGGGCTCTCTTAATTGTTGGAGTTTCCCAATGGGTTCGCAGTATTGTTTCGCCATTGCAGATTTGCAACATTAGAGTTATTGTTACTCTAACTAAAATTTGGATGATTCTTCCAACTAGGATTATAATAATTGGCATAAGGATTATTAAAACGATTATTTATTGCATTTAAAGTCTCATAAGAAGATTGAGATTCTATCATTTGTCCCAATGTGTTCTCCTCAAGCACAGGTGCTATCAGAGAATAATTCATTCCATATTGATCTTTCTTCTTTGATATAGCAGTTATTTAGGCAGCTAAAATAGATATTGCAATAGAATCATGTATACTAGCTACTCTTTTTTTATTTACTCATTCAGAGAGTCATTGAAAGTTATTAGTAGTCATCTCTTCAATTAATGAATATGCTTCATCGAATGGTTTCGATATTAATGATCCACCAGCATCAGCATCAATTATCGATCTAAGAGATCCAACCAACCAATTATAAAAAGTTTGAATTATTAACCAATCTGGAAACGCATTGTGTGGACACTTTCTAAGGAGATCTTTAAATCTTTCAGATGCTTCATAAATTGATTCCCCTTCAAACTGACAAAAAGATGTGATATCATTTCTAAGCTTAGCAGTTTTTGAAGGTGGGAAATATTTTGATAAGAATTTTTGTGATAAATTTCTCCATGTTTTAATAGATCCAGGTGCTAATGAGTTTAATCACATCATAACTTTATCCCTTAGTGAAAAAGGAAAAATTCTAAGTCTAACGACATCATTTGACACTCCATCATATTTAAGTGTAGCACACAATTCTAAAAACTAGCAAGGTGTAAATTAGGATCTTCAGTTGGTGTTCCTCCAAACTGATTATTTTGTACCATTTGTATAATAGCAAGTTTAAGTTCAAAAGAATTGGCAACTACAATAGGATTTTGAATACTCAAATGAATTTCATCTACTGTAAGATTTGCATAATCTCTTAAAGGTCTCTGATGATGTTTGGTTTCATTTTCAACATTGTTTAAATTGCAAGCCATTTTACTAAATTAACATTTCTCTTTTTGTTGTTTTAAAATTTTTTTAACTGTTTATTCTAACTCAGAGTCGTAAGGTACTAACTTTTCAGTTCTTACACTACTCGTAAACTAAATAAAGCAANTATTCTAAGTCTGACGACATCATTTGACACTCCATCATATTTAAGTGTAGCACGCAATTCTAAAAAAATAGCAAGGTGTAAATTAGGATCTTCAGTTTGTGTTCCTCCAAACTGATTATTTTGTATCATTTGTATAATAGCAAGTCTAAGTTCAAATGAATTGGCAGTTACAATAGGATTTTGAACACTCAAATGAATTTCATCTACTGTAAGATTTGCATAATCTCTTAAAGGTCTCTTATGATGTTTGGTTTCATTTTCAACATTGTTTAAATTGAAAGCCATTTTACTAAACTAACCTTTCTCTTTTTGTTGTTTTAAAATTTTTTTAATAGTTTATTCTAACTCAGAGTCGTAAGGTACTAACTTTTCAGTTCTTACACTACTCGTAAACTAAATAAAGCAAGTAATTAAAAATAAGCACACACTAAAATAAGAAAATGTTCCAACTAAACTACAAACACATTCTTTTTTATATTTTTTTAAATAAAATAAAGTAAAATAAAATAAGAATATTTTTCGTTACTTTCCCGACAATTGCACCAAAAACTTGACATGGTGACATTTGTATATGCAAATATTTATGAAGTTGACACCACTTAACGTCGCCAAAAACTTGATGCAAGCAGATTTATAATAAATATGCAATATAATCCTAACAAAACACTTTTTATAAATATAATTTATCCTTTTAAAATCTATTTTAAACTGTCAAATCCCTCCTAAATATCAACGCAAGTATACCTATCGTGCAATTAATAAAGGACATTAATGGAGTCCTAGATATCGATCTCATAAGGAAGTTAAAAAATCCTAAAGAAAACTATGAAAACTATCTTATATCAAAAACAAAAAAAAAGTAAAGTATGAAATCTGAAAATTGACTACTCAAGTGAATGCTAATTAAAATACAGATGTAATATTGCAAAAATTAAACTAAACTAAATTCTAAACTTTCAAAAATAAAATTACAAAAATTAAACAAAGTTTGTGTTGTGACGGAAAGTTCAAATTTAAGAAAGCATCATTCCCCTTTATAATGAGTATATGATTTGTGAAGAAATTAAAATCATTTGAAAAAATATATATAAAAACTGTTCTGTGTCAAATAAGAGCAAACTTATTCTTTACCCTCTTCTGAGTGTATAAGGAACATTGATTAATCTAGAGTTTGGTCCCTAATTTCGTGGTTAGGCTGGGAGGATATCGGCTATGACTCCAGAGATCTCACTACTCCCTCCCTTAACGGCTAACAATCTCGCATTAGTTTCCAATAAACTGAACCAAATTGAGGGTTTTAATCCGTCACCTTAAAATCTCTAATTCTGCATCGAATAAAATTATATTTCCCTATTTATTTGCACCCAATCCCATGGATGACATACTCTCCCATGAAATCTAATGTAATTCTCCCTATGTTGTAGAAATCATATCTCATTTAAGAACATATGTCTCTCAACAAGTTTTAACATTTCAATTGGCCAGATTGAAAAGCAAATGAAGATCAGAGTTCAAATCATCACAAATTATTATCATTTAAAATCATAGAAAACAAAATTTATTCTTCACAAAATCATATCTTCAAAGTAGGGAGAATGATAACGAAGACTATTCAGAATTTTTTAGAAGGATATGATAAAACACGAATTTCATGCATAAAAACGAGTTTACAAAATAAAAGAAATAAAAATATAACTTATCTCACAATTCTTCCTAAGCAAATCCCTAGAAGTTCTCTCCAAGACTTTCTCTCTTTACAAACACTCCCAATTCTCTATTAGAAATGTAATGAAGAAGAAATCTCTCACATTCTCTCTCCTCTTACAAACCTAAAAGAAAATCTCCTCTCTTTCTCTCTCTAGCTCTCACGCCACCCACCAAAACTCCTTTTTCATCCCCGATCCCCCACTTTAAGTTCTTCAAGTCATCTTCTTTTATTTTGGGCTGCCTTCTTTTAAAAATAACTCAAAATTTTCTTTAAAAGTCAACTCTTTTAAATTCAAAAGATGTGTCATTTGATCCAAGAGTCATATCCCTTAATAAAAGAACCTTCCAAAGTGTCTAGATGCATTGAATCACTCTAAGGGGTGTGTAGAATAAGTGTCTTTTTGAAGATTTGCGCAAAATTTGTGTTGAACTGCCAAAATTTTAAAAAGTAGCCCATGGCACATCATGCGCTGATCTAGCGAATGATGCGCCAGAACCCAAAATTGGCTCTTTTTGCTCTAAATTTTATCCTTTTTGTCATTTTTGCTCTAAATGTCTAAAAATGAAATACCTGCAACAAAACACAAAAATACCCCTCTTTAAAGTGTAATATCACTAAAAATAAGCATAAAATAGGTACTTAAAACATTATATTACTTTGGTGTATCAAACATCCATGGCTATAAATGGAGCCCTTCACAACCAAGGGGAAAGAATTCAAAAATTAGGGGAAACTCTGCCAAAATCTCACTAGAGCTTCTTCAGACCTCCATGAGTGCAAGCCCACTATTTTGAGTCATCAAACCCACTGCCCTGAGCTAATTTCTCAGGTCAATTCCTTGTCGAAACCAGGATACCATTCTCCACTCCACCACACTGCACCAAAGTCCATTTAAACTTGCACACACCATCTCTAAAATGAGAGGAGTTGATCCCACACAAAAGCACCATCACAGACCCACTCTAACCTAGCTCTAGACCAACACCTGAAAACCACCTTGGTCGAAATCATAGCTAGACATTTCACCACAACACAAGAACTCATCAGATGGTTCGTTGGACTCCTCTGAAGCTTCTTCAACCATCTGATTGAGGCTACATCTCTCTCACAAAGGTATTGAGTTCTCACCCTAACCCGAGCTTAATTTGATTCTCCATATGTATAGACTGTATTTCATACTGTATAAGCCATATAGATGTGTTCGTCTTAAGTAGATGAAGGCGTAGGAACAAACCCGAAGTAATTTGGTTAAGTCTAGCTTGAGATCTTAAGATTTTAGTGTGGACAACTCAGGTTAGGGAGATTAGGGACGATGAACTGATGTCGTCTGTTTCTGTGCTTTCAATGGACGGTCCTGATGGTGCCGGACGAGGAGATGGTACGCGAACCGTGGGACGTGTGGCGCTGAGGTGGCTAACGACGTCAAATAGTGGAGCACCGCATGGAAAGCTTGGAGCTGCTGAGGTTGAGGAGGTGCCAATTGGGTTAAATAGAAAAGTAGGAATTTTCTGAATTAAATAAATATCATATCTTCAAAAATCCATAACTTTGCATAGAAAAATCGTAAAAATAAAATAAAAATACTCTCTCACTCAGTGAACAAATGAGAATAATGTGGATCAAAAATAAAAAAAAATAATTTGTTGAGTCTTTGATTTTTATTTAATTAAATAATCTCTGTGGTATTTTAATTTGTTTTAATTAAATAATGTTTACCATAGCTTGAAACTTTGATGATTTGTTCCTCATGATAGAGGAGATATGCCCTGATTTTTTCAAGGTCAGAGAT
>JXCR01117241.1:41951-87120 GCA_002079205.1 Phalaenopsis hybrid cultivar
GATTGTGTCAGAGAGTAGGTAATATTTCAAGAAGAAATGAAATGCCTCTAAATTTTAATTCAGAAATTGAAATTTTTTATTCATGGAGATTAGATTTTTTGGGACCATTTATACCCTCATTCGAAAATATATACATATTGATTGCACTGGATTATGTTTCAAAATGAATTGAAGCAATCATTTTACCTCGATGTGATTCTCGTAGTGTTTGAAAATTTTTGATTGAAAATATTGTTACAATATATGGAATGTCGAGAGTAATCATTACCGATGGAGGATCTCATTTTAGAAATGCAACAATTGCAAGATTGGTAAAAAATATAATATAGTGCATAAAGTTGCAACTGCTTATCATCCTTAGACGAGCGATTTAGCATAAGTATCTAATCGTGAAATTAAGAGAATTATGAAAAAGTGTTAATCGTAGTAAAATGAATTGATCTACTAGATTATATACTGTATTATGGGTATATAGGACAACATATAAGACACCTTTAAGAATGTCCCCTTATAGATTAATTATTGGAAAGTCTTGTGACTTGCCAGTTGAATTGGAATATAAAGCTTATTGCGCTATAAAAGAATTTAATTTCAATTTGAAAGAAGCTGGTGAGAAAAGATTATTGGAATTGAATGGGCTTGAGGAAATCAGAAATGAATCTTATGATAATGCTAGGGTTTATAAGGAAAAGATGAAAAAATGACATGATCGGAAGATAATAAAAATGGAATTTAAACATGGACAGGAAGTTTTATTATACAATACAAGATTGAAATTATTTTCTAGAAAATTGAAGTCTAGGTGGAATGGCCATTCAGAGTTTGAAAAGTCTATCACTATGGGGCAGTTAATTTTGAAGACCCAAGGCTAGATGAATATTTAAAGTGAAGGGGCACCGATTGAAATCGTATTTTGATGGTCAAAGNATAATTTGTTGAGTCTTTGATTTTTATTTAATTAAATAATCTCTGTGGTATTTTAATTTGTTTTAATTAAATAATGTTTACCATAGCTTGAAACTTTGATGATTTGTTCCTCATGATAGAGGAGATATGCCCTGATTTTTTCAAGGTCAGAGATTATCTCTGTGCTTGTAACTCTAATTTTCAGGCTTGGATGACTATTTTGGTTTAAATTAATTATATAAATTAAAGTATCACTTGAAAAATTATGAGATAAAATTTATTAAGGTCTCTATGGTTAAAGGTCATGATGGTTTGAATAGTTTTCTTTATTTCTATAAAAATTAAATGTTTATATCTTGTTTTAAATTATTTAAATTAAATATTAATATAAAAATTAATAAAATGTATTCCACATTGTGTAGAAATATCATGTTAACCCATTGTAAAAATTTGAAAATTATTTGATTAAGTTTAAGTACTAAAGTTGGTTTTACAAGGAAAATTACATTTTTGTACAAAAATAATTTTGCTAAATTAAATACACTTAGGAAAATTATGAAAAGTGTTTTTATGAGTTTCTTGTGATCAGGTGCACTTAGGAAAAATAAAAATTATTTTTGAAAAAATATTTCATTTTTTAACTATATTTTAAATTAAAATTATTTAAAAATAATTAAACATTTCAAAATTATGAAAATAGTTTAAAATGTTCCTAATTATTTTTTGATTACTTGAGATTCATTAAAATATTTTTCTCAATTTTTCTAAGTTAAAAATAAATTTTTAAAGGCCTAAAAATGTATTTTCCTTATTTTCTCATTAAAATAATTATAATAAATAAATTAAAAAAAATATGAAATTTGTTTCTCTGAGTTCTCTGGATTCAAAGATATTTAATAAAATTATAAAAATATTTTTTTTTGTGATTAAAACATATTTTTTTATTTACTTAAGTCATTAAAATTAATAAATAATTATAATAATTTAAATTTAATTTGAAAAATCATGAAATTTTGCCTAAGTGTTTCTCTGACCTAGGTGAACCTCTAATAATTTTTCCATAAAAAAATTATTTTGATTGATTAAATAAATTAATATTGAAAATTTTATTTTCTAAGTTAAAATAATTATTTAAATTAAATTAAAATTTGAAAAATCACATTTTCCCCTCTTATGTTTCAATTAACCCCATGAATAGGGTACTCTAAGGTTTTCAAAAGTCGTTTGAACTATGCTTAATGAATTGTGAAGTGGAGAGCCCCGAGGGCAAAATGGTAAATTTAGATTTTAGTGCCTTAATTAAAATTTAGGATTAACCAAAAGGAAAATGTGTAATTTTGATCTTAATGAGCACTTTTGTATGATTAAAACATAATGGGTTAAAGCGTAGAAACCAATTTGCCACATTTCCATGATAAGAGTAAAAATTATAATTTTCTAAATTATTAGGATTTGGAAGTTAACAAAATCAAAAGATTCTAAAGTGATAGGCTTAGGTTAAGAAGATGATAATTAACTTATTTTAAGTCCACAATTGACGATAATATGATCTTTCAATAAGAATACATATCACTTAAGTTAAAAGAAATTTAATAATTGCAAATTCTCCCATTAAGATTGTTAAGGGCTTGGTGGTGATCTAAGCTTGATATTTAAACTTATTTGATAAAGATTAGAAAAGGTAGCATGATTGATGATAAACACCTCCAAACACTGCAAGCCCAACTTTAATGGTGGGTAAAAAATCTTTAATGACTTAAACTTGCCTTAGGGGCATCCACCTACATAAAATATCAACTAATTAATTCAGTACCCTGTCCTTAGGATAATTGAAATGTCAATGTTCACCGAGTAATGGGTTAATTTTAACTCAACCTTGGTACGATTAATAGAATATTATAATAAGTTCAAAATGAACTTGAAACATTTCAAGAGATCTTTAAGGTGGTTCAGGGTCATTCCCCGAACATTTTGAAATCTCTTGGATATTTTGCAGAACAAATTGAACTTGTTATATTTTATTAAAAAACCATTCGTTAAGATCTTTGGGACTCACTGAGTCATGGTCTGAGGGTTTTGGTAATTACACCTTAATCTACTCTTGCGATTTATTTAAATTCCGACAAAAAATATATATATATATGTTGCAAAAGCTAATTTTTCAGCGGGAATGCCGAGAAGATGACAGGTATGTTGTTACAAAGTTATTTAATTTCTGTCATTTTACTTTCTATAATCTACTTTTGCTTTCAAAAATTATAACTACTTGGTTGTGCACTTTACTTTACTTGCAAAAATCAAAACCATTTGAGAAAATTAATTAGCATTTTCAAAAATCTAAAATAAATTGTTTCAAAGGTGACCATAAATCCTTTGAAATGTACTAAACATAAAATGTCCTTTTGAATTTATGGGAGTCCCTTGGAGGAGGTAACCCACAGTTGCTAACAAGATCTCCCTGATTTAAATGGGTTTCAAAATTCGTTTAAGCCAAGTAAATTCAAAAGAAAATAGTGATATCGAAATGAGGGAACTGTGGGATCCTAATCGGTGTCGCTCTAGTCAACTTTAACCCCATCCTCATAGTGATTGAACTTTAAACTTGTCATTTAAACCTTTAAACTTTAGACTTTAGGATGGCTACTTCGTCAAGGAGCTTGGAGCTAACTTTATGGGCAGCCTTCTACAAAAGAAATATACAACAACAATCTGCAACAACATGAGGATTTACAACAATATATCTTTTATTAGAATTAAACAACAAGTCATAGAGTTTCATGGTTTTCTGTCTAGTGCGACATAAATCCTCAACTCATCTTTAGGCCTTTGTATACCTCTGCGATTCAATTTAAGCCCTAAATCGCCATAGGATTCCAAGATTGTTGTTCATCACAACCTAAATCCTCATATCTTTCAGGCTATTTATGTGATCGTCTCGCATAAATGTAAGCCCTAACTAATAAAATTGGCAGGATGTAACATTTAAATAATTCTTCTCTCTGAAACTGAAGCCAAACCATAGAATAGCTTAAGAAGTCACCGAGGTTCTCCTCAAAATTCGTGACAACCCCTAGTTCTTCTTCCTTTGGATTTCATAACAATGTTCCAAGTTTGAGCCACTCCCATTTCACACCTCTTTGTCCGAGCATTTGAAAATTCCTACCCCCTGAAATTCTTGAAGACAATATTCACTGCTCTAAATCGAGAATTTTTTTAGGTGACTTCGGTTATTTAAGATGTAATTAACTATAGGAGATTGTCCTTATAGGAAACGTTTAAGAACCCAACTTAATATAAACCCAATTTAATCGGTCAACATAAAAAATGGTTTTTCGCAGACTTAAATGGATGTCATAAATTCTTTAGTTTATTTAATCGATCCTCACCAATAAGTAGTGTGTCTACCCTTCGGGATAGATGCATTGCTTACGGTGTTAGACTCGTTTATTTAAACTACTGAGGATATGATCGATTTAGTGTTATATTTTCAGTATTTAAAATATTACTTTTCAAAATTATATATATACATATATTAAATTAAATTGGGCATTGAGATATCCATTTTGGCGACCGACATGATCATTTTCAACCGTTTGATTATATAAGTTGTTATGTGATGTGTTCGCTATTTTTTTAATTTATGAAGTTTTTTTTTTGTTTTTGAATTTTTATTATAGTTCGTTCTAACTCGGAATCATAAGGTACTAAACCTTCAGGTACTGAACTATGCATACAAAAGTAAAATTTCGGAAAATAAAATTAACAAAACACTCAAAATACTTAAAAATATTTTTAACACACAAACAAGCACTTATACAGGTAAACAACACTACAATTTTCCTAAAGTGAGACTACAGTACAACTAAAAATTTGAAGTCAAAAGTTTCGTCGCTTCCCCGACAACGGTGCCAAAAACTCATCCCTGATACAATATGTGTGTGCTTAATATGTAATCA
The DNA here is from genome assembly GCA_002079205.1 of Phalaenopsis hybrid cultivar. Classification (NCBI taxonomy): domain Eukaryota; kingdom Viridiplantae; phylum Streptophyta; class Magnoliopsida; order Asparagales; family Orchidaceae; genus Phalaenopsis; species Phalaenopsis hybrid cultivar. The sequence goes on from JXCR01117241.1 coordinate 46,814, forward strand.
CTTCAATTTCAATCCCAGACAAAGACGCCAAAAACTGAACTCCCACTGCCTATATGTGTTGCACCCTTAATTCTCGACTGAGTTCTATTTAACAAATAATTCTTATTTTTCTCCATAATTCAATTTTACGCACTAGGGATACTACGCATGTGCACGTATTATTTCAAGTATTATAGGAATTTCTTTTAGTCTCCAAGTATTCATGGGAAATGAAAAACTCTTTTGTATACTTAATAAAACTCTACTTAAACTGCACGTAACTTATTTAAGAATTAAAATCAAAATTGTATGTGAATAAAGAAGTAACTAGTACTTACAAATTCTATTTCTAAAATTAAAGAAAATGTTAAATGTTTCTAAACTAGATTTATTTAGAAGAGTTCAAATTGTATAAATATCCTTCTTCATGCAATGAGATCATAATCAGTGTAAGAATTGAATGTTTATAAATTTATAATGTATTTTTGTGACAAATATGAGCATACTTACTTTTCACACTCTTCCAAGTGCATAATAAACATTGGACAACCTAGAGTTAAGTTCCTAAATCATTGGTTATGCTGGGTAGGTTCTACTCTGTCACCTTAGAGTGCCCACATAAGCCCTTAATTAGGGCCAACCTAGCTTTAAGTTCCAAACTTTAGATCAAATTGGTTAAGGTTCTAGCCTGTCACCCTAGAATTACCAATTTACACCCATCAAATCTTATCTCCATATCTATTTGCACTGACTCCAAGATTACTTTTTCTTCATCCTAAAGGTTAGTGTGGTAATTACTAATTGAGGAAAAGCATAGCCTTCCCGGGTCATTACATTTTCATAATATGTTTTAACTTATGAATTGACCAAATTACATAAGTAAATTAAGCATGAAGTAATATACCATCACAATACTGAAAAAAAAGAAATTCTAAATAATTCTAATCTTACATATGATTATTTCTCATCACAAGGAGAAAGATAAAGAAAATTACTCAGATTTTATGGGGAAAGTACAACAACACATGGATTGATATTTAAACTCAGGTTTATACAATAAACTTTAACAAAAATCAAACAAAAAAATACAAAACTTAACTCAAACTCCTCCCTAAGGAAATCTCCAGAAGTTTCTTTGAAAAATTCTTAACTCTTCTTACAATCTCACTTAAATATACACAGCCCCTCACCTGAAGAGACACACCGCACACGTATATTTTCTTCCTTCTCTCCACTTGAAGAGACACCTTCTTATAACAACCCTCTAAATCCCCAAGGTCACTTTAGATGCCCCTTCAAAATTTGTCCAAATACATCAAATCTTTTAAAAAAACTGATTCTAGCGCCTAAGCGCCAGTCTTCTAGAAGTAATGAAATAAATGCCTGACACATGGGTGCCCAACTGTGGTGTCTAGGTGCCAGTCTTCTACAAACAATGAAATAGCTGCTTGGTGCATAGGCGGCAAATCCCAATGTCTAGGCGCTAGGTCAAAATTTTCTTCTTTGCTCCATTTAACTCCAAATTGCTATATTTTCACTTCATTTGCTCCAAATGCTTAACTTATTGTGCCTGTAATAAAAAATTATTAAAAAACTTTCCATTAAAGTGCAATATCATTAAAAATAAGTATTAAATATATATAAAAAATAACANTGATTAATAGAATATTATAATAAGTTCAAAATGAACTTGAAACATTTCAAGAGATCTTTAAAGTGGTTCAGGGTCATTCCCTGAACACTTTGAAATCTCTTGGATATTTTGCGGAACAAATTGAACTTGTTATATTTTGTTAAAAAACCATTCGTTAAGATCTTTGGGACTCACTGAGTCATGGTCTGAGGGTTTTGGTAAATACACCTTCATCTACTCTTGAGATTTATTTAAATTCCGACAAAAATATATATATGTTGCAAAAGCTAATTTTTCAGCGGGAATGTCGAGAAGATGACAGGTATGTTTTTACAATGTTATTTAATTTCTGTCATTTTACTTTCTACAATCTGCTTTTGCTTTCAAAAATTATAACTGCTTGGTTGTGCACTTTACTTTACTTGCAAAAATCAAAACCATTTTAAAAAATTAATTAGCATTTTCAAAAATCTAAAATAAATTGTTTTAAAGATGACCATAAATCCTTTGAAATGTACTAAACATAAAACGTCCTTTTAAATTTATGGGAGTCCCTCGGAGGAGGTAACCCACAGTTGCTAACAAGATCTCCCTGATTTAATTGGGTTTCAAAATTTGTTTAAGCCAAGTAAATTCAAAAGAAAATAGTGATATCTAAACGAGGGAACAGTGGGATCCTAACCGGTGTCACTCTAGTCAACTTTAACCCCATCCTCATAGTGATTGAACTTTAAACTTGTCATTTAAACCTTTAAACTTTAGACTTTAGGATGGCTATTTCGTCAAGGAGCTTGGAGCTAACTTTATGGGCAGCCTTCTACAAAAGAAATCTACAACAACAATCTGCAACAACATGAGGATTTACAACAACATATCTTTTATTAGAATTAAACAACAAGTCATAGAGTTTCAAGGTTTTCTGTCTAGTGCGACATAAATCTTCAACTCATCTTTAGGCCTTTGTATACCTCTGCGATTCAATTTAAGCCCTAAATCGCCATAGGATTCTGAGATTGTTGTTCGTCACGACCTAAATCCTCATATCTTTCAGGCTATTTATGTGATCGTCTAGCATAAATGTAAGCACTAACTAATAAAATCGGCAGGTTGTAACATTTAAATAATTCTTCTCTCTGAAACTGAAGCCAAACCATAGAATAGCTTAAGAAGTCACCGAGGTTCTCCTCAAAATCCGTGACAACCCCTAGTTCTTCTTCTTTTGGATTTCATAACAATGTTCCAAGTTTGAGCCACTTCCATTTCACACCTCTTTGTCCGATCATTTGAAAATTCCTACCCCCTGAAATTCTTGAAGACAATATTCACTGCTCTGAATCGAGAGTTTTTTTAGGTGACTTCGGTTATTTAAGATGTAATTAACTATAGGAGCTTGTTCTTATAGGAAACATTTAAGAACCCAACTTAATATAAACCCTATTTAATTGGTCAACATAAAAAATGGTTTTTCGTAGACTTAAATGGATGTCATAAATTCTTTAGTTTATTTAATCGATCCTCACCAATAAGTAGTGTGTCTACCCTTCGGGATAGATGCATTGCTTACGGTGTTAGACTCGTTTATTTAAACTACTGAGGATATGATCGATTTAGTGTTATATTTTCAGTATTTAAAATATTACTTTTCAAAATTATATATATACATATATTAAATTAAATTGGGCATTGAGATATCCATTTTGGCGACCGACATGATCATTTTCAACCGTTTGATTATATAAGTTGTTATGTGATGTGTTCACTATTTTTTTAAATTATGAAGTTTTTTTTTTGTTTTTGAATTTTTCTTATAGTTCGTTCTAACTCGGAATCATAAGGTACTAAACCTTCAGGTACTAAACTATGCATACAAAAGTAAAATTTCGGAAAATAAAATTAACAAAACACTCAAAATACTTAAAAATATTTTTNGCTATTTTTTTAATTTATGAAGTTTTTTTTTTGTTTTTGAATTTTTATTATAGTTCGTTCTAACTCGGAATCATAAGGTACTAAACCTTCAGGTACTGAACTATGCATACAAAAGTAAAATTTCGGAAAATAAAATTAACAAAACACTCAAAATACTTAAAAATATTTTTAACACACAAACAAGCACTTATACAGGTAAACAACACTACAATTTTCCTAAAGTGAGACTACAGTACAACTAAAAATTTGAAGTCAAAAGTTTCGTCGCTTCCCCGACAACGGTGCCAAAAACTCATCCCTGACACAATATGTGTGTGCTTAATATGTAATCACTTCAATTTCAATCCCAGACAAAGACGCCAAAAACTGAACTCCCACTGCCTATATGTGTTGCACCCTTAATTCTCGACTGAGTTCTATTTAACAAATAATTCTTATTTTTCTCCATAATTCAATTTTACGCACTAGGGATACTACGCATGTGCACGTATTATTTCAAGTATTATAGGAATTTCTTTTAGTCTCCAAGTATTCATGGGAAATGAAAAACTCTTTTGTATACTTAATAAAACTCTACTTAAACTGCACGTAACTTATTTAAGAATTAAAATCAAAATTGTATGTGAATAAAGAAGTAACTAGTACTTACAAATTCTATTTCTAAAATTAAAGAAAATGTTAAATGTTTCTAAACTAGATTTATTTAGAAGAGTTCAAATTGTATAAATATCCTTCTTCATGCAATGAGATCATAATCAGTGTAAGAATTGAATGTTTATAAATTTATAATGTATTTTTGTGACAAATATGAGCATACTTACTTTTCACACTCTTCCAAGTGCATAATAAACATTGGACAACCTAGAGTTAAGTTCCTAAATCATTGGTTATGCTGGGTAGGTTCTACTCTGTCACCTTAGAGTGCCCACATAAGCCCTTAATTAGGGCCAACCTAGCTTTAAGTTCCAAACTTTAGATCAAATTGGTTAAGGTTCTAGCCTGTCACCCTAGAATTACCAATTTACACCCATCAAATCTTATCTCCATATCTATTTGCACTGACTCCAAGATTACTTTTTCTTCATCCTAAAGGTTAGTGTGGTAATTACTAATTGAGGAAAAGCATAGCCTTCCCGGGTCATTACATTTTCATAATATGTTTTAACTTATGAATTGACCAAATTACATAAGTAAATTAAGCATGAAGTAATATACCATCACAATACTGAAAAAAAAGAAATTCTAAATAATTCTAATCTTACATATGATTATTTCTCATCACAAGGAGAAAGATAAAGAAAATTACTCAGATTTTATGGGGAAAGTACAACAACACATGGATTGATATTTAAACTCAGGTTTATACAATAAACTTTAACAAAAATCAAACAAAAAAATACAAAACTTAACTCAAACTCCTCCCTAAGAAAATCTCCTGAAGTTTCTTTGAAAAATTCTTAACTCTTCTTACAATCTCACTTCAATATACACACCCCCTCACCTAAAGAGACACACCGCACACGTATATTTTCTTCCTTTTCTCCACTTGAAGAGACACCCTCTTATAACAACCCTCTAAATCCCCAAGGTCACTTTAGATGCCCCTTCAAAATTTGTCCAAATACATCAAATATTTTAAAAAAACTGATTCAAGCGCCTAAGCGCCAGTCTTCTAGAAGTAATGAAATAAATGCCTAACACACAGGTGCCCAACTGTGGCGCCTAGGTGCCAGTCTTCTACAAACAATGAAATAGTTGCCTAGTGCCTAGGCGGCAGATCCCAATGTCTAGGAGCTAGGTCAAAATTTTCTTCTTTGCTCCATTTGACTCCAAATTGCTCCATTTTCACTTCATTTGCTCCAAATGCTTAACTTATTGTGCCTGTAATAAAAAAATATTAAAAAACTTTCCATTAAAGTGCAATATCACTAAAAATAAGTATTAAATATATATAAAAAATAACACATATTTAGGCATGTCAGCAAGCTAGAATGAAAAAACAAGTAGCCTCCTCATTCACTCCATATGAATTCAAGAAGAGGTTTGTTGTACAAAATTATACTAAATCACATGCAAAGGAGAGCAGTGTTGTTATAGTTGCTATGGAGGAGAAGAAAAAACCTGAAGAAATTGAAATAGACTTAGTTGATACATTGAAGGGGACATTTCAAGCATTGGTCTATTTAAGAAATGAAATGATTGACTTAGAATACTACAAATTAAAGGTATTTATAATATGTTTTATTTGGTGTCTTATCAATAACATTAAATTGTGTTCAATTATTTCTTTTTATTTGAATATGCAGGATAAGTATGCAGCAGTTGTGGTTGATTTTCAAGTAGGGATGACATTCCTGCACATACATTAGATTTGATTGATCAATATTGTGCATGATTCATGGATATGTCAATTTTTTCATACATTTTCTATAAATTTAAAATAATAATTGAATTTCCTTCACAAAATCTTCTCTTTGATGACCATGCAGAGATGATATTATGGCCACCGTCGGCCATATTGTTACTATACGGTCCAACATTGATGAAGTTATCACAAATAAGTACTATCCAACAAACACATCGATGTATTTGCGTTTATTCTAGAAGAAAAGAACAATAAATCTCCACATCTCTACAAATCTTTTCTATACATATCACTATGTGATTAGGTAACTATGCACAATGTCTAGTTTGGATTACTATAGGATACAATTTTTTTTTATTTTTAATTGAAATAACTTTTGTATATTGTAGATATAAAACACCTATGAGCCCGAAAAAATGAGGTTCATAGGCCACTTTACAAAGGAAATGTTCGTAAGGTAGAGCTTCTATTGGCGTCAATTATCGATAACCAACATTGGACCCTACTTGTTGCGGAATTGAGATCAAAGAAATGGCGGCTTATGAATCCCTCCCCTAAAAATTATCATGAAAACATTACCTATAAAGTTGTAAGTAAAATATTTTTCTTTCATAAAAAAAAAATAAAACAAGATGGTGTCCAATAGTCCTACTAAAACCCCACAGCATTACAACTCATGCAAGAAATGAAAAAACCTATGAACCATTAGCCACGGTACAACTCACTCAACTAACAAAAAACAAACTAAAATAAAATATTAACTCGGATAAAGGGAATAGTTAAACTATCCACTTTAATCAACCAAGAAAGTACCAACGGAACCTTATACAAAAAATTGAAACTTTGAGATTCCAAGCCTATTCTTGCACCCAATCAGCACATTGATTACCTTGTGAAATATAATTTCATGTTTCTATTGAATTGTTTTTGTTACATTGTAATCTTTATATTTATACATTCTATGTCAAATTATAGATTAAATTGATTGTTTGAGATTCCAACACGGTTTTTGATATCGATCTATCTGACTAGCACCAGAGGTGTTCCAACAAAAACTAATAGTTTCAAATGTGGTATGTATGTGTGCAAATACATGGTAGCCTTGGTGGGCATAAAGGCAGTAGATTGGTGCATGCATACAAACTAGCAATAATCAATAGGGAGATTCAAGGCAGAATTTGTCCATGAAATTTTTTTATGGACCATTTCAACTTAAAATAATTAGTATGAAATTGCTTGGATAATATTCTTGTCTATTATGTATCATGCATGTTGACTAGGCCGTATTCGTTATCTTTATGTTGTTGAACCAGTGGATAAACTATAGAAAGAGGAGCCTATCCTAATTGAATTTGGACATCTAAGTTTGTATTTAAAGCAGGTAAATAAGACTTTGTATCAGAATAATAAGTCTTCATGATCAAAAACTTTTTTTGGTCAACTTCTAATTGAGTCGATACTTTTTCTTATCAGCCGTTGGATTATTTTGGAAATATGAGTGCCCTTAGNGCTAATAGTTTCAAATGTGGTATGTTTGTGTGCAAATACATGGTAGCCTTGGTGGGCATAAAGGCAGTAGATTGGAGCATGCATACAAACTAGCAATAATCAATAGGGAGATTCAAGGCAGAATTTGTACATGAAATTTTTTTATGGACCATTTCAACTTAAAATAATTAGTATGAAATTCCTTGGATAATATTCTTGTTTATTATGTATCATGCATGTTGACTAGGCCGTATTCGTTATCTTTATGTTGTTGAACCAATGGATAAACTATAGAAAGAGGAGCCTATCCTAATTGAAGTTGGACATCTAAGTTTGTATTTAAAGTAGGTAATAAGACTTTGTATCAGAATAATAAGTCTTCATGATCAAAAACTTTTTTTTGTCAACTTCTAATTGAGTCGATACTTTTTCTTATCAGCCGTTGGATTATTTTGGAAATATGAGTGCCCTTAGTACTTCTTCAAAAAGTTTTTGGAATTGTGTAGGTCCCTCATGGTCTATTTATTGTGTTTCTTCATGTAAAAATTCTTTCAATTCAAATATTTTAATTCATGTTGAGTAATTGCCAATGAGAGTATGGGTGGTGGCATTGTGGTTGTGATGGCTAAATGTGACAAAAGAGGAAATGGAACTCGATGTTGCTAAGATGGAATTTGACTTTAGAGGTACATCTGTAATATGTAGAAGTGGAAGCTCGCTTATTCTCGTAGAACTTTAGAAGGTTGCATAAGTCCTTTTTTCTTTGTGCATTTTATATCAGCCGATTAAATTTATTCCAAAATTAGAAAAAAACTTTATATCTATTTTTTTTTATTTCATTAACACAGACTATAGCTTTACAGGTGTCAATCTCAAATGATCGTGCTATTAAAGTTGANGGTAATATGTAGAAGTGGAAGCTCGCTTATTCTCGTAGATCTTTAGAAAGTTGCATAAGTCCTTTTTTCTTTGTGCATTTTATATCAGCGAATTAAATTTATTCCAAAATTAGAAAAAAACTTTATATCTATTTTTTTATTTCATTAACACAGACTATAGCTTTACAGGTGTCAATCTCAAATGATCGTGCTATTAAAGTTGAAGAATACTTCAATTTTTGTGTGCATACACCTTACTAATGCATGATAAGATGCATTTCACTTTTTAAAAGTTAAATTGGTGGCAGTTTTTATGAGATATACAAGATTTGGGTGGTATAAATCTAAAATTTAAACTTTAGGTGTTAAATATGTACATAAATTGGAAGTGGGTGGTATGTATGAAAATGCCCCTATTTTGCCTTTGCTATTGCACATATTTGATTGCTTTTATTGTTTCTTGTTGACCAGCCTCATCTTTTCACAAGTTTTCCACTTAACGAATATGAATTGTAAGCTATTAAGGGAAGCACAATGCTAGATATTATGGTGGAAATGAGTAAGATATGGCCCCTTCCATTCCATTCATTTTGAATACTTTTTTGAGCTGGTAATAATAATGGCTGAAAATTATAAGAAATCAATACATGTTCTGCATAGAATCATTAAAACAACTACAAATGATGAATTGATCCTATTTGAAGTTTTGAATCTACATGATGAGCTTGAGTAGGTCCTTGCAGAGTTACTCTTCTGGATAGAATGAAAATGAAAGAAAGATTTTTGAAGCAAAGATTGCTAAAAAACATTTTTCATATAGTTTTACCATCTCAGGGAACTCCTTTAGGTTTATCAAATGTGCATAAAGCTTGTATTTTTTAAAATTTTGAAATAATGATATTTAAGTGTTATATGATTTAAGACTATGTAATATTCCATTTTTTATTTGTTATTCTACAATGTTCGTCCACTTGATTTGATATGAATTTTTGTGGATGTTGTTTTGAAAAATAACACCACTCGAGGAACCACTTTTTAGATGTAACTTCTTGAATGATTTGTAACCCTTTCCAAAGTAGAAGTCTTTCAAAAAACTTAATGACCATCACATGAGGCGATATTAGTTTGGAATCTTACCTATAATTTCATGGTTCATAACTCATTATTTCAATTTTCTCACAACTGCAGCTTATATCAAGTGTTACTTTATCAAATTTAACAATCCAATTTTTAGCTCTTCCCATACAACCCAATTTTTTAATATAATATTCTATAGAACCATGATTAGATTACTCTATAGCAAGAACACTTACTCCATGTAGAAAATCTTGTCCAAAAAATGATTACAACTTTCTTGAATAGAATGAAGCAGTTTGTCTCAACACAGGATTGCTTTTAGCAACCGATACAATTGTAGGATGAGTGCATCTAAAATCTTCATCTTTTTTAGTTTGTCTCTTTGTTTACGTAACACTTTGAATTCTGAAAAAATAATCAGTGATAGAGCTTGTTGGTCTAGAGATACCATGACATACATTAATTTTCGACCCACTTCATTGTGTGGATATGATTCCTAAACCAAATAAATGTTTATGAAAGGCTTATGGCCATTTCTATCTTATGTTGTAGAGCTCACATACCCACAAATTGTCATGTAGATTCCTTCTATGAAGCATATCAGCCCAAGTTAGCTCAAAATCCTCTTCTGAAGCGCATTTACTCATACATGTGTAAAAAAGATCATTTAATATTGTACTGCTAGTTGATCAATGCACCTTTGAAGGAAATTTCTTAAATAGGTGCCACTGACATGATCTATGACAAGTATGAGGAAATGCATCTTCTATAGCTCTTGCATTACTTGATCCTGATCAGTGAATATTGTAAGCGGATATTTCTTATTCATTAAACAAAAAAAAAATTTTAAATACCACTTGAAGGAATTAATGGTCTCAACGAATAAGAAATCTACTCTAGGAAATTATGTCAATGACAGTTAAACCCAACAAATGGTACACAGGCTAAGTTATATTTATTTAAAATATAACTTGTATCATGAATTACAACATCCCTAAAGCAATCATAGTTGGACCCTTGACATGCCATTGCTCCAAAAAATTCATCAACCTAATGGTATTATTAATCTGGAAGTCTCATGAAAACATACTATCTGTAGCTTGCCTTTTTGTGAATTGTTGTATAAAAGCAATAGTGTCATCATTTTCAATTTTTTCTCATCTCTTCTTTTGAATAAAATTAAAATCATCCCTTTTTAAGAAATAAAATTTCTCTACTCCAACTTCCATGACAAGAATGTTGAATGCATTGGTTGATCCATTCCTAGCTTCTATCATCAATTGAAACACATTTCTATTGATATCAATACTATAAGTTGATCTCAGGATGTGTTGGTCACACTGCTTTGCTAAGGAATGATTATGAAACTTAAACATCTCTTGAGTTCAAGCTAGATTATTAGTGATATCAATGTAGATGCGCTTAAACCGATGACAAAAGTAGGGATTGGAGTTATCAATGCATTTAACTTTCTTTCTAAGAAAGTTAGTGGAGTAGAGAAATTATGTTTTTTGAAAAGAGATACATACAATTTTATTTAAAAGGAGAGATGAGCAAGAATTGAAATTGCAACACTAACACTTTAATGCAACTGTTAACAGAAAGGCAAGATACAAATAATATGTTTGATGGGATTCATAACTTATGATACTGTTAGGTTGATGAGTTTCTTCTAGAGTGATGGTATGTCAAGAGTTGACTATGATTGCTTTGGCAATGTTGTAATTTTTTTGTACAAGTTATGCATTGAATCAATAAAACTAGTCTACTTAATGTTTATTTGGGTTAACCATCCTTGACGGAATGCCCTCTTTGTAGTAGATTTTTTTATCGGATGAGACAATTGATTTGTGTTTATTTAAAATATTTCTTCATTTAATGAATGAGAAGCATCCACTGACAAAATTTACTTATCAAAGTCAAGCAATAGTGAGAGCTAAAATAGATGCATTTCCTCATACTCGCCATAAATTATGTCATAGATAAATATTTAATACATTTTCTTCAAAGGTAAATTGCTCAACTATTAATGAAATAATAAATGATATTTTTTACACATGTATGAGTAAATGTGATTCAGAAAAGGAGTTTGAGCAAACTTGGGTTGATATGCTTCATATAGGGAATCTACACGAGAATGTTTGCCAAGGTGAGCTTTGTACAACATCAGCAGAAATGAAACAGCCTTTAAATATTTATTGATCTATAAATCTTATCAACACAACAAAGTTAGTAATGCATGTCATGGCATTTCCAATCCTACAAGCTCTATCACTGATTATTTTTTTTGGGAATTGAAAGTGTTATGTCTATATGGAGATGACATGAGAAGGATAAAAATTTTAGATGCACTCAATCTACAATTTTAGCGTTGCTAAAAGCAGTCTTGTGTTGATATAAGCTACTTCATTCCATTCAAGAAAAATGTACACATTTTTTTTAACAAGGTTATTACATGGAGTAAGTGGTCTTGCTATAGAGTTATTCGATCATAGTCCTTCAAAATATTATAGTAGAAATTTGGATAGTAATGTAACAACTAAAAAAAAGATTGTTTAATTTGATAAAGTAACACTTGATAAATGTTGCAGTTATAAAAAATTTGAAATGATAGGTATATTATGTGCTCATTGCATTAGAGTTATGAGCCATAAAAATATAGGTAAGATTCCAAAAAAATATCTGTTTAATTTGATAAAGTAACACTTGATAAATGTTGCAGTTGTAAAAAATTTGAAATGATAGGTATATTATGTGCTCATTGCATTAGAGTTATGAGCCATAAAAATATAGGTAAGATTCCAAAAAAATATCTTATCATGTGATGGCTTTTAGCTGCTAAGAAAGACTTCTACATTGTAATGGGTTACAGATCATTAAGAAATTGCAGTGAAAAGTGGTTCCTCGAGCAGAGTTATTTTTCAAAACCAAATCCACAAATATTCATATCAATGAAGCTCGAAGGCCCAAGGCAACCAAGAGGACGAACAATACACGTTGGAGTCATTGAAAAAAAATTTAGAAGATGTTCACTTAGTTTTAATATGGAAATCACCTTAAATCAGTCACAAGACAAGCAAAAAAAGACTAAAAAAAAAAGGAATTCAATGTGAATCTAAAAGATCCAACAAAGATGCGACCAAAGGGTGTTTTCAAATTCCTGGTTTAAAGGGCATTGGGTGAAGGAAGAGAAGCAATGGCAAAAAGTACTGCTACTAATTTTTTTTAACTTCTTACTTATGATCATCATGATGTTGTTTTAAATCTTTTGTATATTTATATCATAGGTAAGGAGAAAGAGCATACAACATTTGAAGTCAAAAATCCCTCCTTATGTGCTACCCGACTATGTTTATTACCAGATTGCTTCATGGGGGAATGATGTGATTATCTTTTAAGGCATTTATTCTTCCATCTTTATATATGATTCCTAATTTAATATTTCTTTGGTAATTATTTGACAATGATAAGAATTTTGGACATCATCAAGTGCACCTCCACTAACAAGAACGGGTGCAAGTTTTGAAACAAAAAATTTAGGTTATTGTGCTTAATTTATGTCATTTTCGCCTCATGTGATCTTTTAAATGTACCAACCATATGTATTTATGTTTGAACCATATGTATTGATGCTGGAAACAATTGTCCCGTGCAAACCATATGTATTAATGCTTCGAACCCGTAATCGAACACGCATTAGTACTGTCTAAACATCAACTTTTTGTTTCAATTGGAGATTAAAAAATTAAAAAAAAACATTACAGTTTTTAATTTGATAAGACTTAAATATTAATATTTCAAAACCTTAGAAAATACCATCTCTATACACATTTGATGAACCTGAAGTTCCTTGAGATGTTGAAACTATATGAGAGATATCTTTTTGATAATCTTTGCTTCAAAGTTCATTCTCTCTTCTTCATTCTCTCCAGAAGCAGTAACTTTGCAAGGACCTACTCAAGCTCTTCATGCAGATTCAAAGCTTCACATAACATTGATTAATGGTCTGCAGTTGTTTCTATGATTCGCAGAACAGGCCCTGATTCCTTAACAATTTCCTGCCATGATTTTTACAAGCTCAAAATATATTCAAAATGGACCAAATGGAAATATCTAACACCATACTGCCCTTAATAACTTGCAATCCATATACTTCAATCAATGCCCTTGATGAGGCCGATCAGCAAGAAACAACATAAGCAATAGAATATGTGCATTAGCAAAGCCAAAATAGGGGCACTTACATACATACCACCCAATTCCAATGTACGTACATATCTAACACCTAAAGTTTAAATTTTACATTTATACCACCCAACTCTTGCATGTGACATCAAAAATACCACCCTTTTAACTTTTAAAAAATGAAATGCACCTTATCATGCATAGGTAAGGTGGTATGCATGTAAAAAACTGAAGTATTCTAAACTTTAATAGCATGAGCTTTAGAGACCAATACATGTAAAGCTACAATCACATTTAATGAAATTAAAAATATATATATAATGTTTTTTTTTAAAATTTTGGCATATATTTAATTGGATGACATAAAAATGGACAAAGTAAAATGTACTTACTTTTGCAAACTTCTTAAGATATGCAAGAATAAGAGGGCTTCCACTTTTGCATATTACGTATGTGCCTCAAAAGTCAAATTCCATCGTAGCAACATTGAGTTCAATTTCTTCTCTATCACGTTTAGCCATCAAGACCACAATGCCACCACCTAGATTCTCATTGACAATTGCTAAACATGACTTCAAATATTTGAATTGAAAGGATTTTGACATGAAGAAATCCAGTAAATAGAACATGAGGGGCTTACCCAATTCCAAAAAAACTTTTGAATGAATCCTAAGGGCCACTGCTCATATTTTCAAAAAAATCCAGCGATTGATAAGAAAAAAGTACCGACTCAATTTGAAGTTGGCAAAAACAAAGATGTTGATGATGAAGCATTGTTGTTCTGATATAAAGTCTTCATTACATCCATTAATTATAGACTCTGATGTTCAACATCAATCAGAACAAGCACATCTTACTATAGTTTCTTCATTGGTTAAAAAATATAAAGATAATGAAGACAGGTAAACATGCATGATACATAATAAATAAAAACATTATTGTAGCGATTTCATACCTGCATTTTTTCTGAGTTGACATGGTCCATAAGCAAAGTTTGTGTACAAATTCTGCCCTGAATCTCCCCGTAGACTATTGCCAATTTGTTGCATGCTCCAATCTACTCTACTGCCTTTACACCGACCAAGGCTTCCATGTATTTGTATGCAAGCATTCCACAGTCGAAACTTTTAATTTGTGTTGGAATGCCTCTGGTGGTAGTAACAGGTCAGTCAGGTGGATTGGCACCAAACGTCGCGTCGACGTTTCAAACAATCAATTTAATCTATAATTTGACACAACATAGAAATATGAATACTACAAGGTAACAAAAACAAATAAATGGAATCATGAAATTATATTTTACTTACAACTTCATAGGTGATGTTCTTATGATAAATCTTGGGGACGGAATCATAAAGCTGCTATTTCTTTGATATCAACTCCACAACAAGCAGAGTCCAATGTTGGCTATCAATAATTGGCAACAGTAGAAGCTTTGGCTTATGAACATTTTCCTTCATACTATGGTCTATGAAACTCATTTTTCAGACTCATAAGTGTGGTATATCTACTCTATATGAAAGGTATTTTAGTTAAAAAAAAAATGATGCAACCTATAATACTTCGAACTAGATGCGTGTAGTTATCCAATTACTTGGTTATATGTACAAGAAAGATTTGTAGAAATAGAGATTTATTCCTCTTCTTTTCTAAAATAAACACAAATACGTTGACGTGTTCCTTGGATAGGTACTTATTTGTGAGAACTTCTTCAATGTAGGACCGTATAATAATAATAATATGGCCAACGACAACCATAATATCATCCCTGCATGGTCAATACATTGAAGATTTGTGAAGTAAATTTAAATGTTATTTAAATTAAATAAAATGTAAATAAAAATGGGCATATCTATGAGTCATGCACATCATTGGTCAATCAAAGCTAATATATGTGCAGGAATGTCATCCCTGCTTCGAAAATTAATGACAACTACCACATGAATATCCTACAAATTCAAATAAAAGGATACAATTGAACACAATCTAATGTTATTGATAATATATACTAAACAAACTATATCATAAACACCTTTGAGTTGTAGTAGTCCAAGTCAATCCTTTCAGTTTTTTAAAATAGACTAATGCTTGAAATGCCTCTTTGGAGGTTTCAACTAAGTCTGTTTCAATTTCTTCAGGCTTCTTCTAATCCTCCATAGCAACTATAGCAAGACTGCTCTTCTCTTCACTTGATTTAATTATAGTTCGTACAAGAGGGGATTTGTAAACTGGTTTTACCTTCTATTTCTGCTCAAGAGCTAATACACTGCTATGAAGATCTGTCAATTTACTATTAACTAAAGCTTCTAAATCTAAAAACTAATTTTCTTGCCTCCTCATTAAAGATAAAATTTCTTTGATTTTTACTTGGGCTTCAGATTTTGGTGGGGAAGAAATAAGCCCAGATACTAGAATCAATGTTTGTAGTGATTTAGACAATGTGGTTTCTCAAAGGGGCTAATACTAGGGCCATGAGCAGCTCTCAGAGTTAAATGTGAGAATGAGTTTTTTGGAAGAGAGCTCCTAGAGATGCCACATGTCAATGGAGCAAGCAGTCATAGCTCCATCATAGTTATGTCCTTAAAGGAATAAAAACTTGTAAAAAAATTAAATAAAGAAAATGTTGCTTATCATATTTCATATTTACATGTGCAAAAGATAATTTCTTTTATTAATTTCAAATAATTTATAATTAAATATGCATGTTTAGGATGCATCTAAGAGAAAAAACATAGTTTATTGCACCAATTTCCGCTTTTTCAGCCCCCTCAACATTCGTGGTTAAGCTTCAGATACGCTAAGTGTGATTACATGTGTGCGCTCATAAAACCATATCTGAAATGAGAAAGACAAACATTAATTTGAATGAAAAAAGAAGTCAAGTGTCTTGAAGCACATAAAATGCTCATCGTGAGCAAGGTAATAAATTCATTCATGTAGTCAAGGGTTTGTTGCTACCTTACTTTCTAAGCAATAATATCAATTTGCTTGATAAGATAATCACATGTGAAACTTGGTTAGTTGAAATAAGAAAAATTATGCACATCTTCAACAAACATGTACAGTCCGCTCTACACGTCATAATTGCTCGAGTGAAAAAATAAGAAAGAAAAAAACCTAATAACAACCCAACAACAGGACTAAAATACTTGCCTATAACAATGCTCATGAGTTCAATCCTTATTATTAATGAAGTGATGCTTGATACTACAGACTTGTCCCAAATTACAGGTTCTCTTCTATTGAGCATCCATATTATCAGGACAACCTTATCAGCAGTGAAGCCCAATGATTTTCCACAAATCTTGAAAAGTATTTCTACAACATCCAAATATTTTAAAATTTTTACGGTCAGTGTATTTTCTTGTTGTTAAGGAGGCATCTTAAAATACCAAAATAAATTAAAATCTCGTAAAATAATTATAGCTTCATCGTTCAAGCTTCAACATATTTGGTCACATACTGCTCTGCAATGGAAGGCCTACACTTACATGTATGCATCCTTACACTTAAATCCGTACAAAAAAATTCAAAAAAAAAAACACAAAGTTGTTATGCTAAAAGAGAGTAGTGTAGAGTAATTATAAACAACACACGTAACATTCAAATTTTTAATATCACATGAAAAACAAGTATAAATAACACAATGAATACAATGTATAGATTTGCTGGTGGTGTAATGCCGATAATATTGGGGTGGTATTGGCTTGGTCTTTTTGAGGTTTTGGGGTGGATTAATGTTTGCAGTATTGGGATGGCATTGGTTTGGTCTTGTTGAGGTTATGAAGGTGGTTCAATGTTTGTGGTAATGGAGTGATATTGAGGTGGTATTAGTGGTGGTGTTGAGGTGTGGTATTGGGATGATATTGAGGGTTTTGAAGAAGATATTGATGGGGTGGTATTCTTGTGATATTGGGGTCATATTGAGGTGATATTGATATGATATTATGGTAGATTAGTGGTGGTGTTGAGGTGTGATATTAGAGTGGTATTGGGGTGATATTAGGGTGATATCGATGTGATATTGTGGTGGATTAATTGTGATGTTGAGATGTGGTATTGGGGTAGTATAGAGGTGTTATTGGGGTGTTATTTAGATGGTATTAGGTTATCTATTGTGTCTTTCCTCACACATTGAACAAATGAACCTTATTGATGTGATTTTGTGATGTATTGCTGTGATATTTGGGTGGTATTGAGGGTGATATTGATGTGATATAGTGGTGGATTAGTGGATTTGTTGAGGCATGGTATTGAGGTGGTATTGGGTTGATATTTGGGTCGTATTGAGGTGATATTAATGTGATATTGTGGTGGATTAATGGTGTTTTAAGTGTGATATTGAGATTGTATTAGAACAGTATTGAGGTGGTATTAAGGTGATATTGAGGTAATATTGCGGTGGATTCATGATAGAGTTGATGTATGGTATTAGGGTGAAATTGAGGTGATATTGTGGGTTTTGTGCCAAGATACTATTTGGATGGTATTGAGGTTGTATTGATGTTATATTGGGGTGACATTAGGGTGGTATTGGGGAGATATTGATCAAATATTGTGGTGGATTAGTGGTGGTGTTGAGGTGTGGTGTTGGGGTGGTATTGGGGTGGTATTGAGGTGATATTGGAGTTACTCATTACACTAACAACTGAATCAAAATAATCACAAAGAAATACACTTTTGGGTGAAGCATGGTTTATACAACTAAAAATTAAACATGGACTATTAAGCATAACCATTCAAAATCCATGTCTTCTTTTTCCAACCTATTTATCTCGAAACTCCGCGACTTCTGCTTTTGCCCTTTGTTTCTTCTATTTCATGCTTCAACATCCCGGGAGAGTCCGACGACGCAGATAGAAGAAATTTAAATCCGAGGGATGATATTTCCTTAGCGATTGAGAGGAGAAACAATGACTGAGAGATCGACAAAACAGAGAGGAGAAGGTTATTGTGAATGAAGTGGAACCATAGACCTATGGCGAGAAATAAAAATGCAGGTTTGCGTTTTGGGTTTTTGCATTGAGCTAGTTTTTTCTATGGATTTTCATATTTGGGTTCGGTTCAAGTTCAATCACAGCTAAAAAAACGCTTTCTCCTCTGTTAAATTAATATCGCGACAACAATTGATATAATATTATTGACGGACGTAAAACTACATTTAGACTCTGCACAAAATAATTTTAACTTACAAACAATTGTCAATATTAAGGAAAAATACTGGATACATGAGAGAAATGAGAAGAGTGGAGAAAATGTTGTTTTTTCCTTACTAATTTTAACATAATCCGCTATCGCAACAGATTTTGCTCCTATATTTAAGTCTACATGGAATAATTTCTCAGAGGGAAAAATTTTCTGTCCAGACTCTAGACATACAGACACGTGTGCTATATCAAAATAACATATTAATAACTTCTGCAATTTCACTTTAATAATCATGAAACTCATTATTCTACTTCAAAATAACCTATTAATAACTTCTGTAATTTCACTTTAATAATACCGAATTAAGAGATTAGTTTTTGAATAATTTTGAATTATTAATTAAGAGATTAGTTTTTGAATAATTTTGAATTATTAAAGTGAAATATTTGAATTTTTCTTCGTTAACCATGAAGCTCGGCTCACTATTATTGAAATGGAACTCTCGAGATTTTAGATTTTCCAGGCTTATTTCGAACGAGGCCGATATAGGGAAAATATTTGCGTAGCGGCATACTAACGGGAGTTCGCACTTGGAGCTAC
Organism: Phalaenopsis hybrid cultivar; assembly: GCA_002079205.1. Taxonomy (NCBI): domain Eukaryota; kingdom Viridiplantae; phylum Streptophyta; class Magnoliopsida; order Asparagales; family Orchidaceae; genus Phalaenopsis; species Phalaenopsis hybrid cultivar. Next base: position 66,096 of record JXCR01117241.1, read on the forward strand.
CTCGTAGTCCTGAGAAAAATTTTCCCGTTTCCGAGTGCCGTGTTCCTGCCGTAAATAGATAAACGAACTGCTGCAGAAATCCAAGCCATCCAAGGCCGCGCTTTGCAGCGCGAAGCAGTGCACTCCCAACCCCACTGCTTCTTCGAGCGGTAGCTTCGCGTTGCCGATGACCTATGACGGCGGCGGTGGCCGCAAAAGAGATGAGCGAATGGAAAATGATGTGGAGGAGGATGAGGAAGAAGAGGAGACTGGAGGACGGGGCCTCGAGGCGTGGGAGAGAGTATACGCCGATGAGAGGTCGTGGGAAGACCTACAGGAGGACGAGGCAGGGCTTCTCCGCCCCATTGACACGAAGACCATCGCTCACGCCCAATACCGCCGCAGGCTTCTCCAGAGATCAACCCACGGGGCCTCCAGAATCCAGAAGGGTCTTATCCGATACCTCTACGTCGTAATTGATCTCTCCCGGGTAGGTATTATTTTTTCTTCGTTGGGAATTATTTCTTGGAGGAGTATACTCTATTTCGGCTTACTCTTTTATGGGTTGATCGGAACGCAGGAGACAATTGCGAAAATGATAAAGAAAAAAAAAAAAAAAGAAAGAACAAAAAGCTATTTCCGGTATATTTGGGATGCGAAAGTTGCATTTTGTTTTTTCCCTGCATTTATTAGTACGATAAGTTACACTGACCAATAATCCTGGCGTTTAAGATTTTGAAAAGGAAATTGATGGAAATCTATTGTGTTTGTTCTGCTTGATCAGTGGCTTTCTGGATTTTGGGATGAAATTGANTAGAAAGAACAAAAAGCTATTTCCGGTATATTTGGGATGCGAAAGTTGCATTTTGTTTTTTCCCTGCATTTTATAGTACGATAAGTTGCCCTGACCATTGATCCTGGCGTTTAACATTTTGAAGAGGAAATTGATGGAAATCTATTGTGTTTGTTCTGCTTGATCAGTGGCTTTCTGGATTTTGGGATGAAATTGACTAGAACTTTTATACTGGTTCAGCATCATTAGTACGGCTCTACTTTGTTATAGTGGGTTGACTGCAAGAAAAATACTAGTATTTCTTATATCCTACTACGGCTGTTAGAATCAAATGTGCTCACAGGAGAAATTAGGATGAGCATAAACTACTAAAATTGTACATTTGTGCTGCATATGATGTGAACAAGAAAGATTTAAAAATTTTACACTCCAAAATGGATGGACAAGCAAGTTTTGAAAAGTTTAGACATATCCAGCAATGAAAAGCCCCTAAAAATTTTGGACATTCGTAGGGCAGGGACAACACAAATAATGCATTTTATTTGTCTTTCCTTGATCTTGTTCTCCGGTCTTATGCTCTCAAAAATAGTAAAATGGAACAAAGTTTCTTTGATTTAATTATATGAAAACGTAGGTTTCTACATTTTTTGTTCATCTCTAAGTGGATTCCTATCTTTATCTCTATCAATGGAGATATTTATCAAGTTGTCAACATTTAATTGACAGCAAGGGAATGAATCCTATTTCTTTGTATTCCATTCATTCTACATGAAAGAACAAAGTATTTATTCCCACTTATATTAAAGAGAGGGCACACCTTGATAGTGAGTAGGTACCCTGTTCTTCATCTTTTTTGGTTGCATTCAATCTCTCACGAGTTTTTGTTTATTTTTTCTGTGAGTGCAAATAAACTTCTAAGCTGATTTCATGATTGAAAACATATGTTAAGGCATCATTTAGCTAGTTTGTCTTTTTTTTCTTTTTTTTAATAATAGGCATCTGGAAAGACGTTGAATCAAAATACCTATAGGATGTTTTGAAAAAAAAAAGTTAGCGTATGGGTTTTCTAAAATGCCATATTGGAAGTTTATTAACTAAATACTTGTCTTATAAAGCATGCACACAATAGTGAAATTCTTATCTCTTTATGTATTATTTGTATATGTAGGTTTATGGGATTGCCTTCTTTCTTGTAGGTGGGGAATTAATATTCTCTTTATATTCTAATTACAATGTCAAAGCATACATATGTAAGAATCAAGGTTGTCTTTCCCTCTTGAACATCACTCTAACTATTGGTATGCACAAATTCATGCATATTCATGATCATTTTATCAACTGTTTGATGCATCAAAACAAATTTTATAGGTGATTTAATTACCTATCAAGTTTTAAATTTCCACGAGATTCAAGTCTTCTAAATGTTCTCAACTTTAGTCTCTTGATATTTGAAGGATATTCAATAGACTTGATTTTTTTTAATAATGAGTGAAGTTGAACTTTCATGCGAGCTTCTATACTCTGTCTAATTTGGTATCATTGTTAGTTCATCCTTCATACACAACTAAATGATGAAGAAAATCGGGGAACTCAAACTATAATAGTTCCAAAATGAATGAAGTTATTTTCTGCTTGGAATAGTGATTTGGGAACACATCAACTAATTGATCCATCCGGTAATTTATGAGTATGATTTGGATATTTGATCATGGATATATTCAATAAATTGTATTTATTTGAAATATTAATGATTCAATTTCTTCATGGAAATGTTCAATGATGTTGATTCTACAATCACACCATTAAATTCGAAGAGCACATCATCATGAGTCCATAGCAAGGTTTAGAAAAGAGAAATTGAGAGCAAAGAAGTTTTGCCTTATTTAGACGAGACATAAGCCTTGAGGGGGGTCAATGCATATGCCTTAAACTAAAAAAAATAAAAATTTATAGAATTAAAAATAATTCATTAATATGTCATAAATTATCAACCTATTTGTTTACTTCATAATCTTAAATCACAAATTCACATAATAACAAAAAGAAATCAAATCTCGGTTAAATTTTAATTTAAAGTGAAATCGTTAAGTAAGATTCAAGATTAGTATTAACTTAAAATTTAAATATACCGTGAGGATCGTGATTTGCCATGGTTTTCCTCATNTGCTCTACTGTGTTATAGTGGGTTGACTGCAAGAAAAATACTAGTATTTCTTATATCCTAATACCTCTGTTAGAATCAGATGTGCTCACAGGAGAAATTAGGATGAGCATAAACTACTAAAATTGTACCTTTGTGCTGCATATGATGTGAACAAGAAAGATTTAAAAATTTTACACACCAAAATGGATGGACAAGCAAGTTTTGAAAAGTTTAGACATATCCAGCAATGAAAAGCCCCTAAAAATTTTGGACATTTGTAAGGCAGGGACAAGACAAATAATGCATTTTATTTGTCTTTCCTTGATCTTGTTCTCCGGTCTTATGCTCTCAAACATAGTAAAATGGAACAAAGTTTCTTTGATTTAATTATATGAAAACGTAGGTTTCTACATTTTTTGTTCATCTCTAAGTGGATTCCTATCTTTATCTCTATCAATGGAGATATTTATCAAGCTGTCAGCATTTAATTGACATCAAGGGAATGAATCCTATTTCTTTGTATTTTATTCATTCTACAGGAAAGAACAAAGTATTTATTCCCACTTATATTAAAGACAGGGCACACTTGGATAGTGAGTAGGTAACCTGTTCTTCATCTTTTTTGGTTGCATTCAATCTCTCACGAGTCTTTGTGTGCATGCTTTATAAGACAAATATTTAGTTAATAAACTTCCAAGATGGCAATTTAGAAAACCCATATGCTAACTTTTTTTTCAAAATATCCTATAGGTATTTTGATTCAACGTCTTTCCAGATGCCTATTATTAAAAAAAAGAAAAAAAGACAAACTAGCTAAATGATGCCTTAACATATGTTTTCAATTACGACNTAAATGATGTGGAGGATGAGGAAGACGAGGAGAATGGAGGACGGGGCCTCGAGGCGTGGGAGAGAGTATACGCCGATGAGAGGTCGTGGGAAGACCTACAGGAGGACGAGTCAGGGCTTCTCCGCCCCATCGACACGAAGACCATCGCTCACGCCCAATACCGCCGCAGGCTTCTCCAGAGATCAACCCACGGGGCCTCCAGAATCCAGAAGGGTCTTATCCGATACCTCTATGTCGTAATTGAAAACATATGTTAAGGCATCATTTGGCTAGTTTGTCTTTTTTTCTTTTTTTTAATAATAGGCATCTGGAAAGACGTTGAATCAAAATACCTATAGGATGTTTTGAAAAAAAAGTTAGCGTATGGGTTTTCTAAATTGCCATCTTGGAAGTTTATTAACTAAATATTTGTCTTATAAAGCATGCACACAATAGTGAAATTACTATCTCTTTATGTATTATTTGTATATGTATGTTTATGGGATTTCCTTCTTTCTTGAGGCGGGGAATTACTATTCTCTTTATATTCTAATTACAATGTCGAAGCATACATATGTACGAATCAAGGTTGTCTTTCCCTCTTGAACATCACTTTAACTATTGGTATGCACAAATTCATGCATATTCATGTTCATTTTATCAACCGTTTGATGCATCAAAACAAAATTTAATAGGTGATTTAATTACCTAACAAGTTTTAAATTTCCACGAGATTCGAGACTTCTAAATGTTCTCAACTTTAGTCTCTTGATATTTGAAGGATATTCAATAAACTTGATTTTTTTAATAATGAGTGAAGTTGAACTTTCATGCGAGCTTCTATACTCTGTCTAATTTGGTATCATTGTTAGTTCATCCTTCATACACAACTAAATGATGAAGAAAATTGGGGAACTCATACTAGAATAGTTCCAAAATGAATGAAGTTATTTTTTGCTTGGGATAGTGATTTGGGAACACATCAACTAATTGATCCATCTGATAATTTATGAGTATGATTTGGATATTTGATCATGGATATATTCAATAAATTGTATTTATTTGAAATATTAATGATTCAATTTCTTCATGGAAATGTTCAATGATGTTGATTCTACAATCACACCATTAAATTCGAAGAGCACATCATCATGAGTCCATAGCAAGATTTAGAAAGGAGAAATTGAGAACAAAGAAGTTTTGCCTTATTTAGACGAGACATAAGCCTCGAGGGAGGTCAATGCATACGCCTTAAACTAAAAAAAATAAAAATATATAGAATTAAAAATAATTCATTAATATGTCATAAATTATCAACCTATTTGTTTAATTCATAATCTTAAATCACAAATTCACATAATAACAGAAAGAAATCAAATCTCGATTAAATTTTAATTTAAAGTCAAAGCGTTAAGTGAGATTCAAGATTAGTATTAACTTAAAATTTAAATATACCGTGAGGATCGTGATTTGCCATGGTTTTCCTCATNCATCCGATACCTCTACGTCGTAATTGATCTCTCCCGGGTAGGTATTATTTTTGCTTCGTTGGGAATTATTTCTTGAAAGTGTATACTCTATTTCAGCTTACCCTTTTATGGGTTGATCGGAACGCAGGAGACAATTTCGAAAATGATAAAGAAAAAAAATAGAAAGAACAAAAAGCTATTTCCGGTATATTTGGGATGTGAAAGTTGCATTTTGTTTTTTTTCTCTTCATTTATTAGTACGATAAGTTACCCTGACCATTGATCCTGGCGTTTAAGATTTTGAAGCGGAAATTGATGGAAATCTATTATGTTTGTTCAGCTTGATCAGTGGCTTTCTGGATTTTGGGATGAATTTGACTAGAACTTTTATACTGGTTCAGCATCATTAGTACGGCTCTACCGTGTTATAGTGGGTTTACTGCAAGAAAAATACTAGTTTTCTTATATCCTAATACGGCTGTTAGAATCATATGTGCTCACAAGAAATTCGGATGAGCATAAACTACTAACATTGTACATTTGTTCTGCATATGATGTGAACAAGAACGATTTAAAAATTTTACACACCAAAATGGATGGACAAGCAAGTTTTGAAAAGCTTAGACATATCCAGCGATGAAAAGCCCCTAAAAATTTTGGGCATTCGTAGGACAGGGACAAGACAAATAATCCATTTTATTTGTCTTTCCTTGATCTTGTTCTCCGTTCTTATGCTCTCAAACATAGTAAAATGGAACAAAGTTTCTTTGATTTAATTATATGAAAACGTAGGTTTCTACATTTTTTGTTCATCTCTAAGTGGATTCCTATCTTTATCTCTATCAATGGAGATATTTATCAAGCTGTCAGCATTTAATTGACATCAAGGGAATGAATCCTATTTCTTTGTATTTTATTCATTCTACATGAAAGAACAAAGTATTTATTCCCACTTATATTAAAGACTGGGCACACCTTGATTGTGAGGAGTATGCAACCTGTTCTTCATCTTTTTTTGTTGCATTCAATCTCTCATGAGTCTTTGTTTTTTTTTTCTGTGAGTGCAAATAAACTTCTAAGTTGATTTCAAGGTTGAAAAATATGTTAAGGCATCATTTAGCTAATCTGTCTTTTTTTCTTTTTTTTAATAATAGGCATCTGGAAAGACATTGAATCAAAATACCTATAGGATATTTTGAAAAAAAAGTTAGCATATGGGTTTTCTAAAATGCCATCTTGGAAGTTTATTAACTAAATATTTGTCTTATAAAGCACGCACACAATAGTGAAATTACTATCTCTTTATGTATTATTTTTTTATGCATGTTTATGAGATTGCCTTCTTTCTTGTAGGTGGGGAATTAATATTCTCTTTATATTCTAATTACAATGTCGAAGCATACATATATAAGAATCAAGGTTGACTTTCCCTCTTAAACATCACTCTAACTATTGGTATGCACAAATTCATGCATATTCATGATCATTTTATCAACCGTTTGTTGCATCAAAACAAATTTTATAGGTGATTTAATTACCTAACAAGTTTTAAATTTCCACGAGATTTGAGTCTTCAAAATGTTCTCAACTTTAGTCTCTTGATATTTGAAGGATATTCAATAGACTTAATTTTTTTAATAATGGGTGAAGTTTAACTTTCATGCGAGCTTCTAGACTCTGTCTAATTTGGTATCATTGTTAGTTCATCATTCATACACAACTAAATGATGAAGAAAATCGGGGAACTCAAACTAGAATAGTTCCAAAATGATTGAAGTTATTTTCTTCTTGGAATAGTGATTTGGGAACATATCAACTAATTGATCCATCTGATAATTTATGGGTATGATTTGGATATTTGATCATGGATATATTCAATAAATTGTATTTATTTGAAATTTTAATGATTCAATTTCTTCATGGAAATGTTCAATGGTATTTATTCTACAATCACACTATTAAATTCGAAGAGCACGTCATCATGAGTCCATAGCAAGGTTTAGAAAGGAGAAATTGAGAACAAAGAAGTTTTTCCTTATTTAGACGAGACATAAGCTTTGAGGGTGATCAATGCATACGCCTTAAACTAAAAAAAATAAAAAATATAAAATTAAAAATAATTCACTAATATGTCATAAATTATCAAACTATTTGTTTACTTCATAATCATAAATCACAAATTCACATAATAACAAAAAGAAATCATGTCTCGAGATTAAATTTTAATTTAAAATGAAAGCATTAATTAAGTTCAAGGTTAGTATTAACGTAAAATTTAAATATGCCGTGAGGATCGTGATTTGCCATGGTTTTCCTCATTTCAGCATCTCGTGAAAGGTGAGCATATGTAATAATTCTATCATTCTTTAATTTAGTCTTATCTTCCTTTTCTTAAATCTTCATCAATTACTATTTTTTACTTTTTACTCCTTATGTCAATTAATATAAAATTCAATGTAATTTAAATTAAAATTAATGACACAACTAAATATTCTATTATAATTCCATACCTTTTGACTTTTTGAAGCTCCGACTTTCCTTCACTTTATTCTTTTGAATGATTTTGAACTAGAAATTGCTCCCAATCTACTAGCTTGCTCAATTTAAATCAGATATGATCATACATATTTTAGTGGCATACCTAGTATTTCTACTTCTACTAATACTCTACTCTTGCAATATATCAAAGGCTTTTGTACAAGACCTACAATTATGGAAGGAAGTGTTCAATGAGCATTTCATTAATATATTGAAAATAAAAAATGTTAGTGGTATTTGCAATATGCAATCCAACTAAGAACCCAAATAATCTTATTGTCGTTTAAATTTTCTTTCAGTAATTCTTTCATGTCAATTACTTCAAGTTTATCAAACCTCGAATTCCTCAAAAAGTGAAGAAATATATTTCTTTTGATCTTAAGGTGGAAAGAATGTCTAAAAAGGAAGAAAGAGCTAGAGTGGATACAGAGCGTGATCAATCATCAAGGTTGACTTTCCATACCCCATTCACATTTTTACCATGCCCTAGTCGAACATAAACACCCAAGATCACTATCGATCCCTTTTCCTGGTTGTCTTGGAAGTTAATCAGGTCTTCCCTTTCTTTAATGCCACGACCTGACTTTTTGCTTAATCTTGCTTCCGAGGCTGTAACACTTCAGGTTCGTACGGTGATGCACCTTGAAAGCATGGAATGTGATGAAGAAATATTTAAACTTAGTTTATACTCACAAAAAAGATAGTTTTTATTACAGATAATATACATAATAAAAATAAGCAAGAAAAAAATAAATTTTATTTCATTTTAAAAATAAATGACCAATACAATTGAAGGAAGAAAAGGGAATTGTCAGAAAAAAACCAAAATATCAAATAAATAAACAAACTACTTAAACCCAAATAAAAAATAATAACTAATACTTAAATTGAATATACAAATAAATAGTCTATTACTAGATAATCTATTCTTGTGGCTAGAGTCTACCAAACACACTTATAGAACTTGTTATAAGAAAATAGCAATGAGTGAATTTGATGAATTAAACTTAGCAAATAAACATTGTGTATTAATGCATTAATGACAAGATATTGGGCATGCAACATGAATGATAAGATAAGGATGATTTACTATATATATTAGGAGGATAAGTAATGGCATCTAATAATCACAAGAATAATGATAGTCCACTAATAAAATTTTGCCATAAGTTCATATAATCTAGAGTATTATTATGTTTTTGATTATGAGTATGAGTTACTTGTAGCAACGCACTTTTATGTTAACATATATATGCCATAATACATTTATACTTACATTTATCTATCCATAACTCATCAATCGTTTGTATGAATCTAATAATATCCAAATGTAAAAGTGCATGTATATATAGTTATATTTTTTTGACACACTGACACAAAGAAATCTAAGCACTACTCCCATAAAAATCTAATTATCTGACTGAGGATTTGTCAGTTTGATTAGCTATTAACAAATAATTTAATCTATCATAATATTATTTTAAAACATATTCCACACATCATCATTAATTAATTATCAAAAATATTTTCATTTGAATGACTAACATTAATTATATAGGAATATGAATTGCAGTAATTGAATAGAGAACTCAAATAACATGCATGAATATTAAATACTACAATTACGAGAATCAATTGAATAAACAAGAATCTGTGCAATAATAAATTAAGATAGGTATTTTCAATTAATTTGTTGCCCCATTAAAAAAAATTCTATAACATATGAATGACAATATAATGAAACTTATGAATGCAGAATTAACAAATCTATAAAGTAGCTAGAGATTAATATAAATAATAACGATAATGCCCCTAACCATGAATGCTACGTTTATCCCCATTAATAAATAACTATTAGTTTGAGATGAGTGGTGTGGAATTAGAAATTTATTAGAGGTTCAATTAATAACTTTTAATGGACTTGATTCAATGATCTTAAACAATATAATTGCTTGTTAATTACAAGAACGTATCTGAAATTATACATCTAACAAGTTATTAAAGTAGCACAACCCAGTCAATTGGAGCTAAACTGCAATAAATCTAAATTATTTATCATTTTTACAAAAGTTTAATCTATCATATGCATTAAGTCAACATACACCCATTTAATTGTTAGAAAAGGTTGAATGAAAAATAATGTGTTACCCATAAATTCTTCAATTTTTATTATTAAATACTTGAGAGCAATGCTTTGGTGAACTTAAGAAGAATAAAATTTAGTCTGTAAAATTATTCGGAATTCATTTTAAACAAAAATCATGACTAACGAAGGATAAACCAATATTAAATTTAATTGCATGCCGAAAATTTAGATTTGTTAAAATGATGTCTAAATCATAATCTAAAACTTTGATGAAAAAAATAATTATAATTAAAGGAAGATGGATTGCTCATAAGATCTTTGGCGATTGAAGACAATAAAAAGGCGGTAGCTTTGAGAGCATATTCTTGTTTGGTTGAGAAAGATGAAGGTGAGAAGAACACTCAATGAAGACTTTGAGTAAAGGTAGGAGGAGTCTCGATTTTTGGGTCAAAAGGAGAATGAAGAAGAAGGGTTTGCAGTTGTCATGGGGGAAGTTGGGCTTCTCTGTCGGCAACAAAGGAAAGCGAAGGAGAAAGAAGGTTGGAGTTGCTTGGCCATATATGGACTTGGTGGTTGCATGAAGAGGGCTTGCGATGCACTAGCCTTGATCTCCATATATATATATAGAGATAGAGAGAGAGAGAGTTGAGGCAGTGTTGTAAAGCAAGACTTCGATGAACGGAAGAGGAAAATTGCATGATTACCATGAAATAAGTCATGGCTAGAGCATGGGAAAAAAATGAAAGAAATTGGTGGATTGTTCGTGCAAATGGAGAGGTGAAGGTTGTTCGTGCAAATGGAGAGCTGACAAATGTTATCATTGTCACACTTCTCTTTTATTGTGGAAGTCAACTCTATTATTATCTCCATCTTGCTCTATTTGGCTTATACACTCGGCCTAATTGTAAGCTCTAAAAACACACACGCACCCACGTATTATGATATGATCATTATATGTGTATTATCTGATAAACAAGGAACCACTTTATATGAGCCATCTAGTTGCACCATTCATCCTCACATAATAATGTTATGCACAATTTATACTTTATTTTCCTTTAAGAGTTGTTTTTCATTTAAATGAATTTATCTAAACAATTTCAATTATTAATTTTAATTACTTATTAATACTTTATAAGTATTTTAGTGTTATAAATCCTTTCATTGCCATTTAAATTACATTCAATATCATTAGCTCAAATATTTTTTGTTCACGTTGATAATTAATCTGAATTATTTTTCTTTTGAATGCTTAAGTAGTTATTAATCTCCTTAATGACTTTACGGTCATGATAATGTGTTTGAAGTCCTTAAAAATCTCTGAGGGAAAAAGAGTTTGCAACAACATGCTTATGCAATGCATCAAAAGAGTGAATGTTGCTATGACAAAGGCAAGAAAACAACTTTTGATCGAAATCTCTAAGAATATTGAGAAAAACATGGTAATGATTAACATTTGACACAATGTCTTTGGATCCTAGTCTAGGAAGTTGCTTGGCTAAATCAATATATCCTTTAAAGTCTTTAGGCTATCATTATAAGTGAGTAAAATATAACAAATTATTTATAAATGTTTCATACATTGGGTGTTCCCCTTCCCAAAGCTATTAATAAAGACATGTTGGTTTTGGAATTGGAGCAACAATAGCAATATTAAATTTGGCATGTGAATACTACTAACTTAAAGGTTGGATTTGTATTGACAGGTTTGCAATTTGCATTTAGGTCACAAAGGCTGAGTTTGTAGGTATAGTTTGAGCTTTAATCATGTGCAGTCTCTATTCTGCACTTCAAGATGCTATGAAACATTCTCAAGGATACTAATATGCAGATTAACATCCCATGATTATTTTCCTTTGTTTAAATCTCTAAAAGTGCATTAAGCATGTGAGTGGTAGACTGTCTTTCCTCCTGAGAGAAGGATAAGAGGATTATTGTATGCCTAACCTAACACTGATTACAAGGTTGGAGTACTAATAATTTTCAGAAGTCCTAACAGTTTCTTTACTAATTTTGGATTTACTCCTTTTTCTCAAAAGGTAGTGCAAAAGAAAATCACATAAAACAAAAGATTCATTCTCTCCATACAAAAAATTCCAAATGCTTGAGAACTTATGTTTTCTTGGTACCCTTTCAAAAAATTTTGGCCACAAAGAAACTGCTAATTTATTGTGTCTGAGGTCTACTGTGTCCATCTTCCTTTGGTTCTTCTTGCACCCAATTTTGCTTAATTTCTCAGCGAAGTTAGTATGAAAGAATGGGTTGACACCTTTATCCTCACGCACAGATTTGCTATAGAATACACTAAAAGGCAACTGCAAGTTTTTCCATTCAGGAGACAACGGATAACCTTCTGCTACAAGAAAATTACTAGACCATGCCAGCAAGGCATAGGAGGACGGATAGGAGATCTAAGAGAACCAATCGTTGCACGGTCTATGACTTCATTATGATTTTTTTTCCTCTTCACCTCTCCTAGACTAGGGAATCCACCCAATTTTTCTTAGAATAACTTAAAATTATAATTTAAAAACTCTCCTTTCTAACTTGAGAAGAAGATATTAATAATTGAACATTATAACTGATTAGACTCTAATGACTAAATTACCCCTAATATGAGAAGAGGCCCTAAAATGAAATGAAATAAAAGAAAAAAAAAANTATGTTTTGAACTGCTCCAATTGGTTTCATTACACTTATTTCTCTTGCTATAATTTTGTCTGATTATACCTTAGCATGTATTCTTGAGAGTCGACCAATTTTCAAAACATTTTCATATTTTACTAGTAGTACTATGGCATGTAACATTGATGTTAGATTGAATTTCAATATACTATGTCTTATTTTAAGATCAAGATATATTTCCTGCACTATTTTCCAGATTTTTAGTTTTGTAGAAGAGGTTTGTTCATATTATTTTGGGCTCCGTTAAGTTTATGAACCAAGCCATCATTATGGAAACCTAGGCCTCCCAAGTTGCATGGTCAATCTATCCAACTATTTATTTTTTTATCGCCTCAGTGATATAGGTTTTTTGTCCTGTACCTTGGATCACCAACACAATTGTTTAAGATCACCCCGTGAAGTTAGCATCATTGAGCTTTTGCTCAGTAATTTGAACAGAGTGTTTAGCACCAGTTTATGGAGAGATGAATATTGTGGGTTGTGAAGAAGATATTTGGGGAGACCAAAGCAATAGAGATTTAACAAAATCACTTATCATATCTATTTTGGCATTGAGAAAGAGAATGCATAAAAAAATTTTCCTCAAATTCTAATGTTTGTTGCAAAGGAGATTATTATTATGGTGTGTTGGAGATGTATTTAGGGAGATCAAGCCAAACGAAGCTTTAGCATGATCCTTTCTTTATAGACTGATATTTTNGAGAATGTAAAATTGATCACTTATACTTGCGGAGATTGCTTTTATTGCAGTTATGATACCACAAACAATCATAAAACTACATAGATCATAAATGGTTTGGCTTAAAAGCCTATGTCCACTACGTAAAGGTTATGATTCCATTGCCACTTTAGTACTATTTTAGTAAAATTGGTACAACTATAGAAATAAAAAAGTTATTTTAGTTAATAAACTCTTAAGGATTATTGATATAGCCTTTCGAGAAAGTTTGATGAAGCTAAAGAAGATTAGACTTTTAAGGATGAGCGTTCGTAAATTGTGGTAATTCAAAGCTTGAGGGACAAAGAGTTGAGGAAGCTTCATTGAAAGTGAAGTCCCTCTTCACTGCTAGAAGTTTTTTTTATAAGAGATGCAAAGATAGGTGTGACTTAAGGTGTCACTAGCTACCTCCATGAATAAGGCATTAGTTTCTTGATCAATAAAGCCTCAACTGGCAATATACGAAAGCGAAGTTGACATGTACTACCAATTTGTGGTATGAATGTCGACTGCAAATGAGTGCTGGAAGGAAAAGGATGAGATTCATTATCATAGTTGGCCTGACTTGTAATGCAATGTGTGGGTACAAAGGCGTTAGAAAGCACTAAAGATAAATTCTCATGGTTGGGTCAGACAAATAAACTAATTTAAAATCATTCAAGATAAGTAATGAATGGCTTTTTGTTTAAGATTATTTTTGAGAAATAGATATTGGCACTAGAAGGCCATAATTCGATCCAACACGTGAATTACAAAGCAATTCACTTGTGAATTTACCATAAAATCCAACTGTTGGTTGTGCTCTTAATGTGTTATAGTTTGTATCTTTATAAGTTTCTGTTTTCTTCTTATGCACGTTTGTAAATGTATTTTTGAATTTCACTTACTCCTCTGTTTCAAAGGAAATGTATCATGAATTATTTATTTGGTGGATGGTTAAGGATGATTTGAGCATAAATGAATTAGGTCTTGGTATGGAAGGAGTTATATTAAAAAATGAAGGATCTTAGGGTATTGGAGGACATTTTATCTGGAGGCAGGTCAAATAAGGATTATCCGAGCATAAATGTATTAGATTTAGGTGGAAGGAGTGACAAGGTAAATGATAAAATCCCATTGTCTCTCTTTACAATGTTTCTTCTCAAAGATATGTTAGGTTAAAGAATGGTTGATGCTCTAAAAATGAATACAACACTGGCAGCTTTTCTTTTTCTTAATTGGTGGGTAGATAAGGAGTATCCATTTTGATTGTCTTAGAATCCGATATTTTTTTTTAGGTTAATATTATGTACGAATGAAGAGAAAGCGAAGACTTGCGAAGACGAGACGTAGGCAGACTGGTTTGAGGATAGTTCTTAGGCAAGTCACTCAAAGTAAGTTGAGTGGAAGGAAGTCTATTAATGAAAACTAGTCATAACATCTCTCCCTAAAAAAATATGGAACATTGTGGTGAACATAAGAGGACAAGCCACTTCTAACAACATTCTCACTTTGTTGGAGTTTTAAATGACAAACTTTAATAAAATATACAATGATTTGAAAGGCAAGTTTCAAGGACCGAATTCCAGTACCCTTGACCATTATTTTGAGTGATAGAATTTTATAAAGCTTTTTTTTTGGGTTTGGAAAAGGTTGTGGAATTATAGAAAGATCAACAACATTGACTTTCTTTTGGGAGATAAATCCAACATGCTGTTGATTAATTGTCAATGACTGTAGTAAACCCGTATGTCTAGAAATATTTGGCGTATGAATCAAAGGAATGGATGTGAGGGCTTGTGAGTAACATGTGGATACAGGTATCTAGTATGTCAGGCAATAATGCATTTTTCACAAGTAAAATGGAAGACATCTTTATTCTAGGAGTGGAAAACTTTTTAAATGGGGAAGATTCAAATACTTCCAATTGTACTTCGCTAATGATAAATTTTATAATTTGTAAAAAAAGAGAGTTTTGTAGAACAATTGAAATTGATAGTGAGCTTGCTGACACAAAATTGCATTCAAAACTTTGATCATGAATAAAGTGGAAAGAGCTAAATATGCCACTTGATTGCTCCCTCAAGTACCAACCGTTGAGTGAGATCCTTTACTTGGATTTGTTGCATTCATTAGGCAAGGAGTACAAGAAATAAACTGTCCATTTCTCATCATATGGTTGGAAGTCCTAGGTTCAACAGTTCATGTCTCACTTTGTTTGATTTTTACATTTAAGATAGAGGAATAATTACTGATTTTGCTATGACTAGCTAGAAGTAGATGAACATAGAATTGATAGATTGCTTATTAATATAGATTGGGTAAAGAATTTAATATCTGAAAAAAAAAACATAAATAAAATAAAATATCAATTGACATGAATAACCGTCTCTACTATTTTCTTAAGAGTTGTATGTCCCATCTTCGAACATCATTTAAAGCGAAGAAATAAACCAGAGAGGCGAGAGCGAGACTGCTTGTGTGCGGAAGAAAATATTTAGGTTTTTGTGAGAAGAGGAAAGGGAAGGAAGAGGGAGGTGTTCTTAGGTGCTTTTCTTACCAAGGATTTGACATCTTTCTAGAATCGACGCTGAAGAAAGGAAAGGAGGAGGGCGTGAATGAGAAGAGGAACCGTGCGGTTCTTGCGTCTTCTAAAGAGGGAGAAGAGGTGTCGCAAACCTTTTGTACGAGGGAGGAGAAAGAAGAGGAGGTTGCTAAACTCTAGCCGAAGGAGAAGGAAAGAGGAGATTGCCTTGGGCATATGCTTCTATACTTGAGCCATGCTCGTGGGGAGAAGAAGAAGAGGAGGCGGCTCATGCATGTCGGTAAGGAGTTAAACCGAGAGTTGAGTTTTATTTATATTAATTAATGACATTAAAAGAATGCTTATTTATTGAAGGTTAATAATAGGTTTAATAAAGGTGAATTGAAGCTATAAAAATCTCAGATTAGAGGAAGATCAAGATCAATATCTATGCAAAAGAGAAAGAGAGAACTGAAGTATGTTTATGGTTAGAATCAAAATAGGATTTTTGCATAATTAATTTAATGTACTAATTATCATTTTTATTCTTTTGGTTAGAAGTAATAGTCGAAGGATCTTGGATTGAGAATTTAGAAGTTGCTTTGGTAAAGCTAAGAGTTATGCATTTATCATATAACTTAATTTAATTAAATATCTTTAAAAATATATTGAATTTTTCCTTAAGTTAGAATATGTGATTATAATCGAAAAAGAATTTAAAATCTTTGCACTTGCTCTTCTAATTGATATAGGTGAGAGTAAGAGGAACTAAAATGAAGGAATAATTTTTTACAGAGGTCACTTAAAGGTTAAGGTGAGTAATTACTTTTTTATATGTATTAACTAAATAAAACCTGGCCTTAATGCTTTAGAGAAATATTTTTATAATTATATGAATGTTGTATGCATTCTGTAAGCTTAATAATTATTCAAATGAATGAAATTAAATGAAATAGAAAAAAAGGAAAATGATTGTTCAATGTCTTTAAAAGGAAGTAATTAAAAGAAATGAAATGTAGAAACTTAAGTTATTTAGGATTGCAGTCAAAAGATATTGTCAGTAAATGTGACGTACCCATGTACGAAAAAGAAATAGAAATAATAAGTGTGCATCTTCACGGACATAATCTTGAGGGTACCTGCGCGCATAATTTTGACGATACCTCTGGGTATGACAATAATTATGATATGACTTCTTAAAGAGCTTAAAAATGGGTAAATATTAAATTTGAAATGAGAATTAAATTAAAAAAGAAAGTATACACTTTGATTTATCAATAAATAGCATTTTTTGGGACATTCATGCATAGCATTTTCATATTAATTTAATGTGTTAAAAGATTGTAATTGATTTTTAAGTCATGCAAAATTTTTAAATTAATTATTTTTATTGGTGAAATACTAAGTGGTATGACTTACAAAAGGGATTTAGTTTTTAGGGGGACAACTACTGCTGATATATTTTATGTTATGTGTTATGGTTGTAGTTATTGTACCGTTTACTTCTGAGTAGTGTTATTTCGGAGTAGTGATACTGTTAAGTATTGGTATGAGATGTTTTACATGCAAAATATGATGTTGATTTTGGATGATTTGATTTCTGTGTACTGTATTTTGTGATTTCTTAGTGCTCTTTATAAATTGATGTCGGTCAACTTTTTCGATTGATTAGATTTATTTGAAAAATATGATATATGAAAATAATTTTTGAGATTTAATTTAAATATAAAAGATATATATAGTTTGAGTTTTAAAAGTAGTATGTTTTAGTTTTTGAAAAATGAGACCAAATGGATCTCATTAGTCTGATAGTTTGCATAATCGTGCTACACCTTCCCGAGAGATAAGTGTAGACCTCAGCGATAGACCCAATCCTGCAAACTAAGAGATTTGTGACANATATTGAGGAGATATTGATCTAATATTGTGGTGGATTAGTGGTGGTGTTGAAGTGTGGTGTTGGGGTGGTGTTGGGGTGGTATTGGGGTGGTATTGAGGTGATATTGAGGTGATATTGACGTGATATTGTATTAGATTAATAGTAATGTTGAGGTGCGGTATTAGAGTAACATTGATGTGATATTGATATGGTATTGAGGTGATATTAGAGTTACTCTTTACACTAACAACTGAATCAAAATAATCACGAAGAAAAACACTTGGATTAAGCATGGTTTATACAACTAAAAATTAAACATGGATTATTAAGCATAACCATTCGAAATCCATTTCTTCTTTTTCCAACCTATTTATCTCAAAACTCTATGACTTCTGCTTTTGTCCTTTGTTTCTTCTATTTCATGCTTCAACATGAGCGTCTGACGACGTAGATAGAATAAATTTAAACCCGAGGGATGATATTACCTTAGCGATTGAGAGGAGAAAGAATGACTGAGAGATAGGCGAAACAGAGAGGAGAAGGTTATCGTGAATGAAGTGGAACCATAGACCAATGGCGAGAAATAAAAATGCAGGTGTGGGTTTTGGGTTTTTGCATTGAGCTAGTTTTTTCTATGGATTTTCATATTTGGGTTCTGTTCAAGTTCAATCACAACTAAGAAAATGCTTTCTCCTATGTTAAATTAATATCGCGACATGGGTCATTCATACAAACAATTGACATAATATTATTGACGAACGTAAAACTACATTTAGACTCTGCACAAAATAATTTTTACTTACAAAAATTTGTCAATAGTAAGGAAAAATACTGGATACATGAGAGAAATGAGAAGAGTGAAGAAAATGTTCCTTTTTCCTTACTAATTTTAACATAATCCGCTATCGTAGTAGATTTTGCTCCAATATTTAAGTCTATATGGAATAATTTCTCGTTTTCGATGGAAAAATTTTCTGTACAGACTTCGGACATGTCGGCACGTGCATTACATCGCGTTGGGGTTATTGAAGTGGAATTGCGGATATTATTTCGGGGTTATTTAAGGAAAACTAATTATTTGACTTCAATAACCCAGTAATAACTCATTAATAACCTCTACAATTTCACTTTAATAATACCGAATTAAGAGATTAGTTTCTGGATTATTTTAGATTTGTTAAAGTGAAATATTTGAATTTTTTTTCAATAACCATGAACCTCGGCTCATGATTATTGGAATAGAACTCTCGAGATTTTAGATTTTCCAGGCTTAGCGGAAAATATTTGCGTAGCGGCATGCTAACGGGAGTTCGCACTCTACCTCGGAGTCCTGCGAAAAAATTTTCCCGTTTCCGAGTGCCGTGTTCCTGCCGTAAATAGATAAACTAACTGCTGCGGAAATCCAAGCCATCCGAGGCCGCGCTTTGCAGCGCGAAGCAGTGCACTCCCAACCCCACTGCTTCGAGCGGTAGCTTTGCGTTGCCGATGACCTATGACGGCGGCGGTGGCCGCAAAAGAGATGAGCGAATGGAAAATGATGTGGAGGAGGATGAGGAAGAAGAGGAGAATGGAGGACGGGGACTCGAGGCGTGGGAGAGAGCATACGCCGATGAGAGGTCGTGGGAAGACCTACAGGAGGACGAGTCAGGGCTTCTCCGCCCCATCGACACGAAGACCATCGCTCACGCCCAATACCGCCGCAGGCTTCTCCAGAGATCAACCCACGGGGCCTCCAGAATCCAGAAGGGTCTTATCCGATACCTCTACGTCGTAATTGATCTCTCCCGGGTAGGTATTATTTTTTCTTCGTTGGGAATTATTTCTTGGAGGAGTATACTCTATTTCGGCTTACTCTTTTATGGGTTGATCGGAACGCAGGAGACAATTGCGAAAATGATAAAGAAAAAAAAAATAGAAAGAACAAAAAGCTATTTCCGGTATATTTGGGATGCGAAAGTTGCATTTTGTTTTTTCCCTGCATTTTATAGTACGATAAGTTGCCCTGACCATTGATCCTGGCGTTTAACATTTTGAAGAGGAAATTGATGGAAATCTATTGTGTTTGTTCTGCTTGATCAGTGGCTTTCTGGATTTTGGGATGAAATTGACTAGAACTTTTATACTGGTTCAGCATCATTAGTACGGCTCTACTTTGTTATAGTGGGTTGACTGCAAGAAAAATACTAGTATTTCTTATATCCTACTACGGCTGTTAGAATCAAATGTGCTCACAGGAGAAATTAGGATGAGCATAAACTACTAAAATTGTACATTTGTGCTGCATATGATGTGAACAAGAAAGATTTAAAAATTTTACACACCAAAATGGATGGACAAGCAAGTTTTGAAAAGTTTAGACATATCCAGCAATGAAAAGCCCCTAAAAATTTTGGACATTTGTAAGGCAGGGACAACACAAATAATGCATTTTATTTGTCTTTCCTTGATCTTGTTCTCCGGTCTTATGCTCTCAAACATAGTAAAATGGAACAAAGTTTCTTTGATTTAATTATATGAAAACGTAGGTTTCTACATTTTTTGTTCATCTCTAAGTGGATTCCTATCTTTATCTCTATCAATGGAGATATTTATCAAGTTGTCAACATTTAATTGACAGCAAGGGAATGAATCCTATTTCTTTGTATTCCATTCATTCTACATGAAAGAACAAAGTATTTATTCCCACTTATATTAAAGAGAGGGCACACCTTGATAGTGAGTAGGTACCCTGTTCTTCATCTTTTTTGGTTGCATTCAATCTCTCACGAGTTTTTGTTTATTTTTTCTGTGAGTGCAAATAAACTTCTAAGCTGATTTCATGATTGAAAACATATGTTAAGGCATCATTTAGCTAGTTTGTCTTTTTTTTCTTTTTTTTAATAATAGGCATCTGGAAAGACGTTGAATCAAAATACCTATAGGATANGGAGGAGGCATGTATCGCTGCGTAAGCAAATTTTTTCCCTACCTCGGAGTCCTGAGAAAAAATTTTCCCGTTTCCGATTGCCGTATTCCTGCCGTAAATAGATAAACGAACTGCTGCGGAAATCCAAGACATCCAAGGCCGCGCTTTGCCGCCCGAAGCAGTGCACTCCCAACCCCACTGCTTCGAGCGGTGGCTTCGCGTTGCCGATGACCTATGACGGCGGCGGTGGCCGCAAAAGAGATGAGCGAATGGAAAATGATGTGGAGGAGGATGAGGAGGAAGAGGAGAATGGAGGACGGGGACTCGAGGCGTGGGAGAGAGTATACGCCGATGAGAGGTCGTGGGAAGACCTACAGGAGGACGAGTCAGGGCTTCTCCGCCCCATCGACACGAAGACCATCGCTCACGCCCAATACCGCCGCAGGCTTCTCCAGAGATCAACCCACGGGGCCTCCAGAATCCAGAAGGGTCTTATCC
>JXCR01117241.1:87832-98035 GCA_002079205.1 Phalaenopsis hybrid cultivar
GTAATAATTCTATCATTCTTTAATTTAGTCTTATCTTCCTTTTCTTAAATCTTCATCAATTACTATATTTTACTTCTTACTCCTTATGTCAATTAATATAAAATTCAATGTAATTTAAATTAAAATTTATGACACAACTAAATATTCTATTATAATTCTATACCTTTTGACTTTTTGAAGCTCCGACTTTCCTTCACGCTATTCTTTTGAATGGTTTTGAACTAGAAATTGCTCCCACTCTACTAGCTTGCTCAATTTAAATCAGATATGATCATGCATATTTTAGTGGCTTACCTAGTATTTTTACTTCTACTAATACTCTACCCTTGAAATATATCAAAGGCTTTTGTACAAGACCTACAATTATGGAAGGAAGTGTTCAATGAGCATTTCTTTAATATATTGAAAATAAAAAATGTTAGTGGTATTTGCAATATACAACCCAACTAAGAACCCAAATAATCTTATCGTTGTTTCAATTTTCTTTCAGTAATTTTTTCATGTCAATTACTTCAAGTTTATCAAACCTCCAATTCCTCAAAAAGTGAAGAAATATATTTCTTTTGATCCTAATGTGGAAAGAATGTATAAAAAGGAAGAAAGAGCTAGAGTGGATACAGAGCGAGATCAATTATCAAGGTTGACTTTCCACACCCCACTCACATTTTTACCATGCCCTAGTCGAACATAAACACCCAAGATCACTATCGATCACTTTTCTTTGTTGTCTTAGAAGTTAATCATGTCTTCCCTTTCTTTAATGCCACCACCTGACTTTTTGCTTTATCTTGCCNAACTAAGAAACCAAATAATCTTATCGTCGTTTCAATTTTCTTTCAGTAAATTTTTCATGTCAATTACTTCAAGTTCATCAAACCTCCAATTCCTCAAAAAGTGAAGAAATATATTTCTTTTGATCCTAAGGTGGAAAGAATGTCTAAAAAGGAAGAAAGAGCTAGAGTGGATACAAAGCGAGATCAATTATCAAGTTTGACTTTCCACACCCCACTCACTTTTTTACCATGCCCTAGTCGAACATAAACACCCAAGATCACTATCGATCACTTTTCCTTGTTGTCTTAGAAGTTAATCATGTCTTCCCTTTCTTTAATGCCACCACCTGACTTTTTGCTTTATCTTGCCTCTGAGGCTGTAACACTTCAGGTTCGTACGAGGATGCACCTTGAAAGCATGGAATGTGATGAAGAAATATTTAAACTTAACTTGTACTCACAAAAAAAGATAGTTTTTATTACAGATAATATAAATAATAAAAATAAGCAAGAAAAAGTTAAATTTTATTTTGTTTTATAAATAAATGTCATTTACCAATACAATTGAAGGAAGAACAGGGAATTGTCGGNTTCTGAGGCTGTAACACTTCAGGTTCGTACGACTATGCACCTTGAAAGATGAAGAAATATTTAAACTTAACTTATACTCACAAAATTTTTTTTTTTTATTATAGATAATATAAATAATAAAAATAAGCAAGAAAAAATTAAATTTTATTTTGTTTTATAAATAAATGTCATTTACCAATACAATTGAAGGAAGAACAGGGAATTGTCGGAAAAAAACCAAAATATCAAATGAATAAACAAACCACTTAAACCCAAATAAAATATAATAATTGATACTTAAATTGAATATACAAATAAATAGTCTATTACTAGATAATATGTTCTTGTGGCTAGAGTCTACCAAACACTCTTATAGAGCTTGTTATAAGAAAATAGCAATGAGCGAATTTGATGAATTAAACTTAGCAAATAACCATTGTCTATTAATGCATAAATAACAAGATATCGGGCATGCAACATGAATGATAAGATAAGGATGATTTACTATATATATTAGGAGGATAAGTAATGCCATCTAATAATCACAAGAATAATGATAGTCCACTAATAAAATTTTGCCATAAGTTCATATAGTCTAGAATATTATTATGTTTTTGATCATGAGTATGAGTTACTTGTAACAATGCACTTTTATGTTAATATCTATATGCCATAATACATTTATACTTACATTTATCTACCCATAACTCATCAATCGTTTGTCTGAATCTAATAATATTCGAATGTAAAAGTGCATGCATATATAGTTATATTTCTTTGTCACACTAACACAGAAATTTAAGCACTACTCCCATAAAAATTTAATTATTTGACTAAGGATTTGTCAGTTTGATTAGCTATTAACAAATGATTTAATACTATCATAATATTATTTTAAAACATATTCCACACATCATCATTAATTAATTATCAAAAATATTTTTATCTGAATGACTAACATTAATTATATAGGAATATGAATTGCAGTAATTGAATCTCGAACTCAAATAACATGCATGAATATTAAATACTACAATTACGAGAATCAATTGAATAAAAAAGAATTTGTGCAATAAGAAATTAAGATAGGTATTTTCAATTAATTTGTTGCTCCATTAGGAATAATAAAAAAAAATTCCACAACGTATGAATCACAATATAATGAAACTCATGAAGGCATAATTAACAAATCTATAAAGTAGCTAGAGATTAATACAAATAATAACGATAATGCCTCTAACCATGAATGCTACATTATCCATTAATAAATAACTATTAGTTTGAGATGAGTGGTGTGGAATTAGAAATTTATTAGAGGTTCAATCAATAACTTTTAATGGACTTGATTCAATGATCTTAAACAATATAATTGCTCGTTAATTACAAGAACGTATCTGAAAGTATACAACTAACAAGTTATTAAATTAGCACAACCTAGTCAATTGGAGCTAAACTAATAAATCTAAATTATTTATCATTTTTACAAAAGTTTAATCTATCATATGGGTTAAGTCAACTCACACCCATTTAATTATTAGAGATGAATGAAAAGTAATGTGTTACCCATAAATTCCTCAATTTTTATTATTAATACTTGAGAGAAATGCCTTGGTGAACTTACGAAGAATAAAATTTAGTCCATAAAATTATTCGGAATTCATTTAAAAAAAGCATGATCAACGAAGGATAAACCAATACTAAATTTAATTGCATGCCAAAAATTTAGATTTGTTAAAATGATGTCTAAATCTAATGTAAAAATTTGATGAAAAAAATAATTATAATTAAAGGAAGATGGATTACCCATAAGATCTTTGGCGATTGAAGACAATAAAAAGGCGGTAGCTTTGAGAGCATGTTCTTGTTTGGTTGAGAAAGATGAAGGTGAGAAGAACACTCAATGAAGGCTTTGAGTAGAGGTAAGAGGAGTCTTGATTTTTGGGTCAAAAGGAGAATGAAGAAGAAGGATTTGCAGTTGTCATAGAGGAAGTTGGGCTTCTCTTTCGGCNACTGTGCAATAATAAATTAAGATAGGTATTTTCAATTAATTTGTTGCTCCATTAGGAATAATAAAAAAAATTCCACAAGATATGAATGGCAATATAATGAAAACTCGTGAAGGCATAATTAACAAATCTATAAAGTAGCTAGAGATTAATACAAATAATAACGATAATGCCTCTAACCATGAATGCTACGTTATCCATTAATAAATAACTATTAGTTTGAGATGAGTGGTGCGGAATTAGAAATTTATTAGAGGTTCAATCAATAACTTTTAATGGACTTGATTCAATGATCTTAAACAATATAATTGCTCGTTAATTACAAGAACGTATCTGAAAGTATACAACTAACAAGTTATTAAATTAGCACAACCTAGTCAATTGGAGCTAAACTGATAAATCTAAATTATTTATCATTCTTACAAAAGTTTAATCTATCATATGCATTAAGTCAACTTACACCCATTTAATTATTAGAGATGATGAAAAATAATGTGTTACCCATAAATTCCTCAATTTTTATTATTAATACTTGAGAGAAATGCCTTGGTGAACTTAAGAAGAATAAAATTTAGTCCATAAAATTATTCGGAATTCATTTAAAAAAATCATGATTAACGAAGGATAAACCAATATTAAATTTAATTGCATACCAAAAATTTAGATATGTTAAAATGATGTCTAAATCTAATGTAAAAATTTGATGAGAAAAATAATTATAATTAAAGGAAGATGGATTACCCATAAGATCTTTGGCGATTGAAGACAATAAAAAGGCGGTAGCTTTGAGAGCATGTTCTTGTTTGGTTAAGAAAGATGACGGTGAGAAGAACACTCAATGAAGGCTTTGAGTAGAGGTAAGAGGAGTCTTGATTTTGGGTCAAAAGGAGAATGAAGAAGAAGGATTTGCAGTTGTCATAGAGGAAGTTGGGCTTCTTTTTCGGCAACAAAGGAAAGCGAAGGAGAAAGGAGGAAGGTTGGAGTTGCTTGGCCATATATGGACTTGATGGTTGCATGGAGAGGGCTTGCGATGCCCTAGCCTTGATCTCCATATATATATATATATATATATAGAGAGAGAGAGAGAGAGAGAGAGAGAGAGAGAGAGAGAGAGAGAGAGNTTAGCCTTGATCTCCATATATATATATATACACACACACAGAGAGAGAGAGAGAGAGAGAGAGAGAGAGAGAGAGAGAGAGAGAGAGAGAGAGAGAGAGAGAGAGAGAGAGAGAGAGAGANAGAGAGAGAGAGAGAGAGAGAGAGAGAGAGAGAGAGAGAGAGAGGCAATGTTGTAAGGCAAGACTTCGATGAACGGAAGAGGAAAGATTCCATGATTACCATGAAGTCGGTCATGGCTAGAGCATGGAAAAAAATGAAAGAAATTGGTGGGTGTTGTTCGTGCAAATGGAGAGGTGAAGGTTGTTCGTGCAAAAGGAGAGCTGACAAATGTTTCATTGTCACACTTCTCTATTATTGTGGAAGTCCACTCTATTCTTATCTCCATCTTGCTCTCTTTGGCTTATACACTCGGCCTAATTGTAAGCTCTAAACACACACATATATTTATGTTATGTGCTATGGTCGTAGTTATTGTACTATTTACTTCTGAGTAGTGATACTGTTAAGTGTTGGTATGAGATGTTTTAAATGCAAAATATGATGTTGATTTTGGATGATTTGATTTCTGTGTACTTTATTTTGTGATTTCTTAGTGACTCTTTATAAATTGAAAGTTATGAAAATATGCTGAAAATAAATGAATGTTAATATCATCCGACTGCAGTTTCTGACTTAGTGTTAAGCTATCAGGCTCAGTCGTGACAAAGAAGGCTTGTAGCGTTCAATTATTGCTTAGTGAAATGGATGCTGTCCTGCTTTTCTTCTCTAGTTGTGGCTTGAAATCATATGCTACATTCTCCTTTCTTTCTTGATTTCCAATTTGCTGACATTCTGTTAAATTTTTAAAATTTTTCTTTAAGTGTGCTTAGTTANCCAGAAAAAAACCCAAAATATCAAATGAATAAACAAACCACTTAAACCCAAATAAAATATAATAACTGATACTTAAATTGAATATACAAATAAATAGTCTATTACTAGATAATATGTTCTTGTGGCTAGAGTCTACCAAACACTCTTATAGAGCTTGTTATAAGAAAATAGCAATGAGCGAATTTGATGAATTAAACTTAGCAAATAACCATAGTCTATTAATGCATAAATAACAAGATATCGGGCATGCAACATGAATGATAAAATAAGGATGATTTACTATATATATTAGGAGGATAAGTAATGCCATCTAATAATCACAAGAATAATGATAGTCCACTAATAAAATTTTGCCATAAGTTCATATAGTCTAGAATATTATTATGTTTTTGATCATGTGTATGAGTTACTTGTAACAATGCACTTTTATGTTAACATCTATATGCCATAATTCATTTATACTTACATTTATCTACCCATAACTCATAAATCGTTTGTCTGAATCTAATAATATTCGAATGTAAAAGTGCATGCATATATAGTTATATTTCTTGTCACACTGACACAGAAATCTAAGCACTACTCCCATAAAAATTTAATTATCTGACTAAGGATTTGTCAGTTTGATTAGCTATTAACAAGTTATTTAATACTATCATAATATTATTTTAAAAATATTCCACACATCATCATTAATTAATTATCAAAAATATTTTTATCTGAATGACTAACATTAATTATATAGGNCATGTTTTGAACTGCTCCAATTGGTTTCATTACACGTATTTCTCTTGCTATAATTTTGTCTGATTATACCTTAGCATGTATTCTTGAGAGTAGACCAATTTTCAAAACATTTTCATATTTTACTAGTAGTACTATGGCATGTAACATTGATGTTAGATTGAATTTCAATATACTATGTCTTATTTTAAGATCAAGATATATTTCCTGCACTATTTTCCAGATTTTTAGTTTTGTAGAAGAGGTTTGTTCATATTATTTTGGGCTCCGTTAAGTTTATGAACCAAGCCATCATTATGGAAACCTAGGCCTCCCAAGTTGCATGGTCAATCTATCCAACTATTTATTTTTTTATCGCCTCAGTGATATAGGTTTTTTGTCCTGTACCTTGGATCACAAACACAATTGTTTAAGATCACCCCGTGAAGTTAGCATCATTGAGCTTTTTCTCAGTAATTTGAACAGTGTTTAGCACCAGATTATGGAGAGATGAATATTGTGGGTTGTGAAGAAGATATTTGGGGAGACCAAAGCAATAGAGATTTAACAAAATCACTTATCATATCTATTTTGGCATTGAGAAAGAGAATGCATCAAAAATTTTTCCTCAAATTCTAATGTTTGTTGCAAAGGAGATTATTATTATGGTGTCTTGGAGATGTATTTAGGGAGATCAAGCCAAACGAAGCTTTAGCATGATCCTTTCTTTATAGACTGATATTTTAACTTTAATATCATGAAAACTTAAAAAGATGAGAATTTTCTCTAAACTAATTTTAGTTACTAGTCAGGTTTGGATTTAGGGGTTTTTACATACCAACAACCCAAAATATTGAATATAATATTTTAACCACCAAAATTNATTAAAAAGATGAGAATTTTCTCTAAAATAATTTTAGTTACTAGTAAGGTTTGGATTTAGGGGTTTTTACATACCAACAACCCAAAATATTGAATATAATATTTTAACCACCAAAATTTTAAATATAACATTTCAACCACTTTTTTCATTTCAACCACTCTCTTTTACGCACTGTTGAAGGCTTTGATTGAAAGTTTTGGGTGATTCAAATGTTATATTTAAAGTTTGTTGGTTAATATGCTATATTCAATGTTTTGGGTGATTGGTATGTAAAAACCTCATTTTTACATACCAACCACCCAAAACAGTGTATAGCATTTTACCCACCAAAAATTTAAATATAACATTTTAACCATTTTTTTCATACCAACCGCTTAAAACATGTTATATTCAGTGTTTTGGGTGGTTGGTATGTAAAAATCCCTTGGATTTATACATAAAAAAGAGTATAAAAATTTAAAATTTAATTCTAGAAGTCATATTATGTAATAAAAAAGGGAAATATTAAAAACAAACTAAAAAATAAGTGAATTGTTAGAATTATGATTATTTTCATATTTTCCACATGATTCCATATGCGTTACTATAATATGGAATTAGGGAATCTATTCTTAATGGTTAGACCACTTATTCAAGCAAGATCTTGAACGCTGAGATCATTGACATATCGTATGGGAATGGGATGATATAATTGTTGGTGTTTTTTTTTTTTTTTTTTTTTTTTTTTTTTTTTTTTTTTNCGTAAAAACCTCGTTTTTACATACGAACCACCCAAAACAGTGTATAGCATTTTACCCACCAAAAATTTAAATATAACATTTTAACCACTTTTTTCATACCAACCGCTTAAAACATGTTATATTCAGTGTTTTGGGTGATTGGTATGTAAAAATCCCTAGGATTTATACATAAAAAAGAGTATAAAAAGTTAAAATTTAATTCTAGAAGTCATATTATATAATAAAAAAGGGAAATGTTAAAAACAAACTAAAAAATAAGTGACTTGTTAGAATTATGATTATTTTCATATTTTCCACATGATTCCATATGCGTTACTATATGGAATTAGGGAATCTATTCTTAATGGTTAGACCACTTATTCAAGCAAGATCTTGAACAAGATGCTGAGATCATTGACATATCATATGAGATGATATAATTGTTGGTGTTTTTTTTTTTGCATACATTTAAGGAGGGGACTATAAAAATGCATAGGATCAGAATTGAAACTTGAAATTTCAATGGCTTGTTTTGCTTTTTGTTGTTAGGCTTAGTTGATGTTTTGTGATTGAGCATCATATTTCACGCATTCATGTTAGGGGAAATAAACATCACTTGTAATCTTCATAGGAATGCCTTTTAAAGAATTTGTTAGTATGGTTTATTAATGTATTTCAGTTGCCCATATCATAGTAAAATAGTTATTTAATAATCCAGCAAGTTGTGTGATCTGTATCATTATAGTGCTATTTAGCATTCTTGACCCTCCCTTCATCCTTCTTGAGTGCTAAATGAGGCTGTTGGACCTGCACAATTTTTTAATCCTCATATTTATTTTTTATTTAGATTTGATTATCTATCTTTTTCTCTCAATTTTATAAGATTAAATAACGTGACTATCTTCTACTGCCTTCTTTAATATGTGCAATTGTTGCCATTTATTTAATATTGTTCTTACTCAATCCTTTCTATTTCAATCACATATTTATTTCAAAATTCTTATTTATTTTTTCATACTCAACTTATATTTATAATTTTTTCCCAACACNTATCTTCATAGGAATGCCTTTTGAAGAATTTGTTAGTAGTATTTCAGTTCCCATATCATAGTAAAATAGTTATTTAATAATCCAGCAAGTTTTGTGATCTGTATCATTATAGTGCTATTTAGCATTCTTGACCCTCCCTTCATCCTTCTTGAGTGCTAAATGAGGCTGTTTGACCTGCACAATTTTTTAATCCTCATATTTTTTTTAATTTAGATTTGATTATCTATCTTTTTCTCTCAATTTTATAAGATTAAATAACGTCACTATCTTCTACTGCCTTCTTTAATATGTGCAATTGTTACCATTTATTTAATATTGTTCTTACTCAATCCTTTCTATTTCTATCACATATTTATTTCAAAATTCTTATTTATTTTTTCATACTCAACTTATATTTATAATTTTTTCCCAACACCTAGATTTATTTAGCATTGTTAGATTTTTTGCAGCCTTATAACATTTATCTTAGTCTCCATGTTATTCTCTTATACTATTGTAGTTCTCACCTAGCTTTAAATTTTGAAGTGATGTTCTCAGTTATTTCTCTATTTTTTTGTAATTTATGATAGGTAATTATACTATTCACATTTAGGTATCATTTTATCTTTTAGCAATGTTATTTGATAATTACCCATTTCACTTCTATTAAAATTCATTATTTTGGAATTGATCTATTTTATTACAGAACATAAATATCTTTTCTTATAATAATTTCTTTCATCATTCCAACTTCTTCTTTTTTTAACGTACATTAAACTATCTTTTGTAATCTTATTTATACCCACTATAAATAAAATAGCAATAAACTTATTTTATATTCGTAATGCAATATTATTTTGACTCATAATCTTCTCACTTACATAACTTTTAAGATTAATCATTGTTCCATTATACATATTTTTAATAACTTAATGCATACATATCTTTTCTTTCAAATATTAACAAAAATTATTTTTTGTGGAATTCGATCATATTATAATTAGTGTAGAACATCCTTATGATAGCTAGAAAATGGAATTCACCACAAGAGAGGTTGTTGAAGAGGAATCAAGGGAACAATGAAAATGCCTATAAGGCTCGCCTAGAACATCACTAAATCTAAAATCAAAACCCAAGACAATTGAGGAAAAAATGGGCCTGGCAATCTATGCTGTGCTCTAACACCATAAATTTGTTATTTTTATAAATGAATTATATGTTTTGAGCTTTTAAATTTTGACATCATGTATTGGTATATTTCCTTAAAAGTGGAGGGGTTCAGCCTCAAGAATACTAGCAATACATGGAATGGTGAGGCCATTAATGACTTTATTTATTATAGCAAAGACTATTCACTAAGTCGCAAGCCCAAGCCGAAGACAATTCAAGAGAAATGGATGCCTAGTTCACAAAAGGCTTATATTGTGCTTTAATATCATTCAATTTATTTTTAGCCCTAGGTTTTGTACTTCTATTTGATTTTTCGTATAATGCTTTGCTTTGAC
>JXCR01117241.1:98337-108722 GCA_002079205.1 Phalaenopsis hybrid cultivar
AGTGTATGTTGCTGAGAGCCACGAAAAATAAAAGTGAGTACGAGCAGGTGACGTACAAGCGGCTTGCTATTGAGAGGGCAAACAATGAAGAAGGGAGAGGAGAGTGGGTGAGGGGCAAACATGCTCAAAATGAAGCCGTGTGAAGCGAAGCTACGCTCACGACTTGCTCGAAAAGAGGTTTTCTTGTGGCACCATGGAGAGTGGATGTTTGATTTGGCAAACCCACAAAGTAGAGGAGAGACTGAAAGAATAGAGGCAGAGTGAGCTAGGACAACGCTATTTAAAGCCGGTAAAACCAAAATTTAGAAATTTGTCTTTTCGTACAAAGTTGTTATCTTTTTTTCTTACAACTTAATAAACACAATAGATCTGGTAAATCCTTGATTTCGTACTCTACTCTTATGATGCAAAGTTGTAAATGTTGTATGTTTATGATATAAAATAGTAAAGCAAATGATAAAAATTATACATTTATCATACAAAATGGTAAATGCTGTATTTTTATTGTTACACATTTACGATTTTCTTGAGATAACTTCTGAAAGGAAAAAAATGGAAAAAAATAATTGATTAAAATGATGAAAACTAATTGATTAAGATAATTTAATAAAATGAAAAATGTGAAACTTACTCTATAGATGGATTAACATACTCCTTTGTACATTCATGTTAAATATTTATATAATAATTTAATGCATAATAAAGTGATAGTTATTCATTAAGTTGTTTTAGACTTAACTTGTTATTTAATTGTTCTTTCTGTACAAATCTGCTAGACTGAGATGATTGATAAGAGAAAGTGTGTTTACAAGAAGAGATGGACTATTGATGATAGGTAGCAAACTGTTTGTTTTAGTCTTGTCACTTTTATCATATTACTTGTTTTATTATAGCAAAGTGGATGATTTTGTGTTTTATTAGATGTTTATTTATATATTATTGATTAGTTACTCTTTTACAATTGAATGTTATTGTGGATTAATGTTACTATTTAAAAATATTTACTTTCACTATTTGTCTATGTTCCCGCTTGGTTAATCCAAGTTCTCGAGCCTGGTCGCGACACATGTTTCATACTATTTTTCCTAAAATACATTAAAAGATAAGTTTAAGTGAATTTTAAATGGTTTTCCATTGTATATATGCTTTATGTATAGAATTGGATGATTTGTAGTTTGTATTTGAGAAAATAAGGATAAATATGAACAAAAGTATTTATACAATTGAGATGTGTAATTATATTTTTGAATTACAATATTGTTTCCTATTTCTGAATTTATTTCTGATTTCAATTCGTTTCGTTTATGTTTTATACCAATTTTTTATACTATAAGTGATCATTCATATTGTATGAATGAGCATGAATAGTTGTATAATAACTTTCCCTAGGATGACATTAGATGTTCATAATATAACTTTTAAATTCTTATAGAAGGACATTTAATCATTAATAGATAACCATTTAGTGTTTCATAAGGAAATAATGTATGCTATGAAGAATATTATAAAATGGTAGTATATAGGAATGCTTGTATGTGTATCATGATAAACAAAGTTCACCTTTTTATGAAATTGAGGGGGACATAAATGTACCTGCACATATTAATGCTTTTTCTCACCTTAGACGATAATTAAATTAAGATCGTGGTTGTCGGCTGTTATTTTAATTTTGAAAAGAAAGGAATGATATTTATAAATATAAAAAAAAAGTTTTGATGTGAATATGATTTTGAAAGTAATATTTTAATTTAAAAATAGATGAGACCAAACGAGTCTCACATTTTGGATAGTTTGGATGACTAAGCACGATACCACAAATAATACACTTATCCCGAAGAATAAAAATATTACTTGTAGTAGGCTCAATCATCTAAACTAAAGAATTTGTGACATCCGCTTGGTCTGCGAAATGTTTTATATGAGGTCAACAAGTTCCCCTACCTAATATGAGGATTAGATAGGATTTATTTTACCTGGGTTCTAGGTTCCCAATAGAGGCAAACCCCTTTAGTTAATTACATCTTAAATGACCAGGGTTACTTAAGAAAACTCTGGATTAAGATCAGTGGTTTCACCTTCCAGATTTCAAAGTTTAGGTTTTTAAGATTGGTCATGAGAAAATCAAACAGGAGTGACTCAAATAGGAACAATTATTTTAAGGAATCCAAATGAATGAAGAGTAGGAGATATCACATATCAAGGGAAACTCTCGTGACTTCCTAACTATCCTATTGTTTGACTTGATATCATTGAAATGATGTTGTTTAATATTTAATCCTGCAATTTATTTAGAATTTATGACTTATATTTACACAATATTCGATCGTGCAAATGACCTAAAAAAGATAGGAGGATTTACACAGTACAATACAGTAATCTCGGAATCCTAAAGTGTTAGGACTTATAATTGCACAACAGGGTTGTGCAAAAGCCTAAATGTGATATATGAGGGTTACGCTGCGCTAGTCAAATCACATTGAAATCCTATGAGTTGTTATTTAAACTAAGGAAAGTGACTAGTGATGTTAATTTGTTTTGACGTTGCTCTTCTGAGCGTCTTCGTCATGCCGCCCACAGTGTTTGCTCCAAGTTCCTCATCGTAGCACCTTCGGGCTTGATATTAGTTTTAAATGGTACATGTAATCTTTGAGTTTTCCTACACTAATGTATAGTGTATAATAGAACAATAAAACATGCAGTATAACAAGAGAAGAACAACAGAATGTACAGTAAAGAAAAAGAACAATACAGTATGTTGTGAAGTAAAATGCTGTAATTTAAATCAAACTTGTATATCTAGGAGGTCTGCTGCTTCTTTAAGCGAGCTAGTATGCATTGTATGAGCAAAAGAAATATTGTCTGGAAAACTCGAGAAAATCGACAAGAAAACTCGAGAAAATCGACAAATGATCCACAACAGAAAACTCAAAAAAATCGACAAATGACAATTCCAAGAAAATTATCAAAATCTCAGGAAGATCCCGGAAAAGGGACGACGAGTGCTTTGCCCAAAAATTCCAATAAAACATACAAAAAATCCAAAAAGAGGGGACCATAAGCACTCGGGTCGGGGCTAGGCTCAAATATAATATATTTGTACTCGAGGGACGTCGAAGGCTACTATCGGTCACCCGGATGCCCGCCACTCAACTAGAAGAGTGTCATACTAAACCTAACTTAAAGGGTATTCCTTAGCCCAGTATCGGTAATCAACAAGTGGACAACCAAGTCGTAACACATTTTATAATTTATATTTTAGCATGCACATGAATTTCAGGCATACAAAAAGGAAGCTGTATAAAATTTGTAATGAAAATATTTTTTATAAATATTATATCTGTTCTTATCATGTCTGTTCTTATCAGTTTTGAAAAGTATAGCTGTCCAAGAGTTGATTACGCCATCAGACGTAAGACCACCAACAATCTAAGAAGGTATGGGTCCCCCGCTAGTCTTATGTCGGTGAATGATACTATCATCCTACAGTTCATCAGATCCCAGGATTGGGTCATGATGTCGTAGGATAAAATATCATTCTGCTCTACTACCGGCGCGCCTTTGTCATCATCGCCCTAAGCCCTAAAACAAAATCGACCTACTTGCGACCTTGCTTGATGGTTTCATATATAACAAAATGCTATATATAAGCACTTATGTGTCGGACATAAGCACTGAAAACCGAACCAAGAAGCAAGGAAAAAAAAAATAAAAATGGGGATGAGAGAGAGGAGAAATTGATTCACCCAAAAGATTGAGAGAGTGAAGGGTGGAGTAACCCTCAAAATTGTGACGAAAAGATCTGAAAAAGAGAGCCCAAGATCTTTGAATCAATTTAGAGGATATCATTTTCTCAAATTTTATAATTGGATCAACCTAAGAAGGGTATTATTTCCACATTTTGTTTTGAACAGGTCGAAACGAGCCCAAAACTAATGTGACAATTATATCCACGGCTCCACCACCTATATGTACTCACACACCCAAGCCTAAACCCAATTGTGACATTTATGTGATCCAAATTTTAAGATCAAACTTCCAAAACTCTTTTATGAATGACAATTTGACAAGTTAAATTCTTTATGAATCCGATATATCTTCTCATGTTTTCCAACATAAAGCTGTAGAGGACTTCAAATTTCACAGATCAAGCAAATCCACTAACGACAATTTTCGAAATTCCCAAAATCTCAGAGACACTAAAGCCATCCAACTCCAACTCCAACCAAAAGCTTTCCCTATTATATAAACACGAAATCATCCAAATAAATCCAAATAAGTGCTCAAGGCCAGCGACAACAGAGAGGGACAACCAAGAGGAACGACCAAGCCCCAAAATAAGCCCACAAGTAGGGACAAGAAAGAGAACAACCCAATCCCAAAACAAGCTCACAATCAGGGATAACAAAGGCAGCAACCAACATCACCGCCTTAAGCTCACGGTTAGGGACAAGAAAGAGAACAACCCAGCCCCAAAAAACAAGCTCACGGCCAAAGACAACAGCCAACACCACCAAACTAGCTTCACAGCAAGGGGGAAGCAGGGAACAACCAAACAGGACAAAAGAAAACCAGTTGGAATGCTTGCGGGCCCAAACCAACTTCACAGCAAAGGGGAAAGCAAGAAGCAACCAAATAGGACAAAAGAACCCCAGCTGAGATGCTCACGGGTAAGGGCAGCAAACCAAAACCACTGAACTGGCTTCATAGCAAAGGGAAAGCCACCGCAAATATTACCATTGTACTTCTTTGATCTACATAAGATAGTGAATGGACAAACTCACATAAACTATCTAGATTGAAATCATTTTATTGAGCAAGACATGATAGTGAATTGATTCATTTATATCAAATATTCCCACATAGAAGTAGGTATTGAAATCATGAATTTTGGGATGACAAACTTGATTACCAATAAAAATCTTGGCAGAGACGCTAAATAAGAGCCTCCAACCAAACCGAGCCCAACAAAGGGGTCAAACCGAGCCCACCAAAGGGATAAAGCAACAAGAGATTTCAGACAAAGCATACTATCAAAAGGAGCCAAACCGAGCCCACCAAAGAGGCAAACCGAGCCCGTCACAGGGGACAAACTGTAAAACAAAAAGAATACCTCCAACTATAATTTAATTCGAAAAGAACTAGAACTGAACCCATACAAATGGGAGAACAAAGAAAATTTTTCCAACATTCATTCACATTTCAAATGAACCAAAAACCGAACCAAACAAGTGGGTCAAAAACAGAAAAAATTTCCAGCATAAATTTGATTCTGAAAGAGCCAAAACTGAACCCATCTCATGGGCAAACCGAGCCCAGTATAAGGGCAAAACAGATAAAAAAAATTTCCCCTTGAAGCCTTATATTTCAAAGTATTGTGTCAGCATATGTTTCAAATAGGAACAAATAACAAGAAACATATAAATATGTATGATCTTTAGAGCCAACATGTCTTCCAGCTTTGAAACTAATTCCAACATTCACTTGGATAAGTATATTAAAAAAAAAGAACTTCAACCCTTGCATTTTTCTTCCCAACATGTATTCCATAGAATGACAACTAAAACTTTCCTAACATGCATTCAATATATCTTGAGTAGAAAAAGAAAAGAATGCAACCATATCATGCTACATTTTAATGTTTTTATGAACTATTCATGCTTAAATCTTAAAACAGGTCTTAATTTTTTTTCTACATGCTTTAAAAGAGCAAAGAAGTATTTTCAGATGCCATCCGAAATGGTGCAAATCTGAAGAGGAAGATAAATACCTCTTAATGCAGACTCAAAGCGAAACCGAAAGACAGATTCAAGAAAACACCTCCCACAAACTCTTCTTCTTAAAAGCTTTGAGAAACAACAACCAACAAATCCTCCAAACTCCCAGCACACAAGAACTTGGCCTAGAAAGGACTTCGGCAAAACTGTCCTTCCTAAAAGCCTCAAAAAACAACAACCCACGAATGTTTCAAACTCTCAACACCCGAGAAGCTAGCCAAGAAGAAATTTCGGCAGAACCTCTCCTCCTAAAGCCTCGGACAGTAAAAACTCAACCTCCCTTTCTTTCAAAAAAATTTCAACAACTCAAAACAGTGCACTAGGAAGCCTTTTTATAGGCAGAGAAGAGAGGGGGACCACCTACCAGCCTCACTGGTAGTCGAATCAAATGGCGACGAAAGAATCGCCACAGTTAAGAGGGAGACGGTAAAACCTCAAGAAGGAGAAAGGTCGGCCAGCTTGGCCCTTGCAATTGGAGAGTCAAAAAGTCTAGCAGCCACGCAAAGAAGGGGAAGAGTCGAGAGAGGGGGAAGAGATTGCCGCGTGGATCGTTCACGAAAGCTAGGGCTCGAGAGGGGGCGAGACGAACGCTGCGGGATAGAGCCATTGGATGGATCAAATGAAGAGATAAATGCGTGGATAAAGGGGTAAATAGGGTTTAGGATTATAATTTTTATATTATAAGTAATAAAATATATAAAATATTTAATATTTCTTAAAAATAAGATTCGATTCGTACTTTTTATTTGTGCATCAAAACATAACAAAATTGATGTCTTTTTTAGGTAATTCTGACGTTTCAGACGTGCTAGTACGGTCTGTTTCATCATCGGAGGTTGTTTTGACGAATTCATTGATTTGCGTGCAATTCGCTTGTGTGCGAAATTATGACAATATGGTATCTTGCCTAGCTAAAATTGATGTCCAATCCATTTTGTTGTCAGAGCTCGTCCGGAAAAGTTTGCATTTTCACCCACTCTTTAAGCTCAATTCTAGTCCGATTTTGCGCAACTTAGTGAATTTTGTGTATTTCGTGTGTTTGTGATGATAAAGTCTTGAAGAGGTTTTTCCTAGGGCTTGAGATCCTATTGGGAACTTCTCTCTGAGTCTCCACATGATAGTCCTTTACCACTCGACCATACGACGATGGTTTTGAGATCATCAATGCAAGACATTACCTGAGAAATAAGAAGTGTCTAGAATTTTTAAGGGGATGAATTCCAATACTAGTTTTCTAAGATAGTCAATAGGAACCCGTAGAGCTAGATCCTAAGATCTTAAGGGAAAGAGTAATGAATTGTTTAAGTAGACTGATCAAAGATTGAACTTGACATGCAATTGAACTTGAGTTGGGTTCTCAATCGGGAACTCACAACTCGAGAAAGATTTTGTGAATAAATGATATATGGGTCCTCTACTCGAGAGTTCCCAACCCAAAGGCAAGAGTGCAATGAAAATCTTTTGAAGATTTTCACTGAGGATTAGCAAGTGTATTTGATCAAAACCGAAGATTCAGAACCCTTGTTGGGGATTAGCAATTGTATTTTAAAATTGTGATTGTGAGTTTGAGCTTTCAAATTTGCATGTCGATTTCATTTGTGAAAATTTATGGGAGTTTATGAACTGTGTGATTTATGAGAATTTGTGGAGAGTTGTGGAATATATGTGGAAGTTAAAGGAATCAGAATCCCTGCACTGATTCTGAAATATTGTGAATATGAAGAATATGTGGATAGAATATGAAAATATGTGAAGGAATCAAAATCTTTGTACCGATCCTGAAATATTGTGAATATGGAGAATTTGTGGATATAATATGAAAATATGTGAAGGAATCAGGATCCTTGCACCGATCCTTGGGAAACATGAGAATAGGATGCGGCTTTCAGGGACTCACACCTATCTTGAAGGATTTGAAATTTAAAGAAATCGAAAGCCTTAATATTCATTGAAGGGGGTCTCACACCGTTCCCGGGGAAATTTTGAAGGAATCAGAAACCTTAACATCCATTGAAGGGGGCCTCACACCGATTCCCAGGAATTTTATTTTTTGAAGGAATCAGAAGTCTTAACATCCGTTGAAGGGGGCCTTGTACCGATCCTCAGATAATTTAATTTTTTGAATAAATCGAAAACCTTAACATCTATTGAAGTGGGCCTCACACCGACGTACCAGTCAAAAACGATTTCCGAAAGACTGCTCACAAATTGACGACACAACAACGCATCACTACCCCCAGCGTTGCCACAACTTACTCGAAAGTGTGCAACATGCTGTCGGGGGTTTCCTGTTCCATCAAATGTCGTGAACGACAGTAGTATGAAACCCTTAGGGTATTAGACATTATCAAATTCTTCGGGATAGGGTTTACCCTTTAGAATCAATGCCCTTCCTTTTGACTGAGTCAGAGCTTCTCTCACCTGTTGCTCTACCATTTGTTTAATGTATTTTTCAGATATTGATTCATGAAACAAGTCTTTCTGTTGTTGATCATCTTCATTGATTGAAGTGAATTCCTTCTTATCATCGACGATCTGACGCTTTCTGGATGACTTGCCTCTGGGGGTACTATCGACGGTGACTGTGATTGTCCTTGAATAGTTGCTATTGCAGTCGTCATTTCTTCTTGTGGTTCCTTCATCTGGATCTGTTGTTGAATGAATCTTTGCAACTCATCCACGGAGTTCTCCTCAGTGGGTAAAGGAGCATCACATGAGGATAAGGTGGCTCTGGCCTCAATAAAGTTGATTTCTGTGAATCTCTCTATCTCAGATTCTGACAGGCCGTAGGGTTCATCAACCATATCTTTTCTTTGTTCTTCAGATAACCGTGTAATGTCGGCTCGAAGTTTTTCCAATGTATCCTCGATCAACCTTCCTTTGACAACTTTAAGGTCAGTTGGAGGTTTTTTATGAGCTTCATCTTTTTTGCTGAGCACTGGTGTAGTTGTGTAGAAGTCAGATGGAACAACTGGATCAGCTGAAATCATATTGATAGAACCTCTTTCAGGTTCTGTCAAATACTATTTCGAAATTATTATGTTCCCATTTTTGAAATTTTTTTCATGCCATTCTTTGAAGCTGATACAGTTTTCTATAGTGTGTTCGAGCAGTCTGTGGTAGGGGCAGTAGTTAGGTTGGTTTTTCATGTCAACTTCCTCCGACCTCTTTGACTCTCGTAAAGTGAATTTGAGATTTTTAATCAAACCCCGGAACATCTTTGGTACAACTTCTTTTCTGAAAGAGTATACTTTGTACACCCCTGCCTTTATCTCAGATTTTCCTTCGAATGCGTCACCGGCCTTGGACCATTATTGAGAGATGGAGGCGGTGATGTGGTAACAACCTCATAGACACCATCCTCTCCGTAGGTAGAAGGCAACTGGTGAAACCTACTCCCCATTAGTAGAGGTGAGGTATCACGTAATCTTGTCTCATCCAGTTGGAGGGCGATGTCAGTAGTAGTCAACTATGTAGTTTTTGCCTTCTTGGCCCTTAAAATTTTCTGGTTGCGTCTCCTTTCTTGTGTCTTGGTCAGTTGCATGGACTTTGAATTAGATCCAATTTTGAATACAGAAAACGGTGGGGCAAAAACATCGACAGACACTTCTTCGTATAAAACCTCATTTCCTTTATTTAGTGGAATAGTTGGTGTAGTAGCAGTGAATCCAGTGGCAGAAGCAGAAACCGTTCTGGGAGCGGTCCCTACAGTGGCAGACTTTACAACAACAACAAAATTATTTTCAATCAATGCCCTCTTCAGAGGGTTCTCGAGAAGAAAGGTGTTGATATGACTTATATTCAAGTCATTAAAGATATGTATACTAGTTTGTTACTTGTGTTCGAACTGAAGGAGGATTGACCAAATATTTTCCTAGTTCTGTTGGATTATTGTGGAAGAAAGAAAGAAAGGTGTTGATATGACTTATATTCAAGTCATTAAAGATATGTATACTAGAGCTGTTACGAGAAAGGTGTTGATATGACTTATATTCAAGTCATTAAAGATATGTATACTAGAACTGTTACTTGTGTTATGTTGATATGACTTATATTCAAGTCATTAAAGATATGTATACTAGAGTTGTTACTTGTGTTCCGTTGATATGACTTATATTCAAGTCATTAAAGATATGTATACTAAAGCTGTTACTTGTGTTCAGAGGATTGACAAAATATTTTCCTATTTCTGTTGGTTTACATCAGGGATCGACTTTAAGCCCAAAGAGGATTGACAAAATATTTTCCTATTTCTGTTGGATTACATCAGGGATCGACTTTAAGCCCATATCTTTTTGTTTTAGTTATGGATGGTCTTACCGGACATCTACAGGAGGATGTACCTTGGTGTATGGTTTTTGCTGATGATATACTTCTCATAAATAAAACGAGAGAAAAAGCTCGGGAAAAACTTGAATTATGGAGGTCTATATTGGAGTCTAAAGGCCTTCGTTTAAGTAGAACTAAAANTCTTTTTACTTTAGTTATGGATGGACTTACTGGACATCTACAGGAGGACGTGCCTTGGTGTATGCTTTTTGTTGATGATATCCTTCTCGTGGATAAAATGAAAGAAAAAGCCCAGGAAAAACTTGAATTATGGAGGTCTAC
>JXCR01117241.1:108741-121077 GCA_002079205.1 Phalaenopsis hybrid cultivar
TGGTTGAAGTGGAGGAATGCTTCAGGCCTTTTGTATGATAGAAAAGTACCGCTTAGACTGANNNNATTAAACATGATCTTAATTTACTAGAACTAAATGAAAATATGACACTAAATAGGACGCAATGGAGAAAATGGATTCATGTAGCCGACCCCACGTAGTGGGATTAAGGCTTTGTTGTTGTTGTTGTTGCCCTCTTCAGAGGGTGAAATTCCTTAGTAGACTTCAGATTGAACTCCACCACAGGCTCGACGAATTTGTCCGTTTCAGGCTTCATTACGGTAACAACGACATTCCCGAACCTGGCTTCAATATCGTCGAATCCTTGTCCAAATTTAATAACCACCAAGTCAGACGTTTGTGAATGATGTTGAACGACTCTTTTTCCTGGAGCGGATGATTTTGGAATATCGTACCTCATATGAAGTGCAACTTTCTTAACTCTGTTCCATATACTTTCGTTCTCATAAGTATCAAGGCCTTTCTAGCGATAAAAGCGTTGTTCNCTTTTTTTTCTCCCTTTCGAATATTTTATATTTGGTATGATCATGTATTATCCAATGTGCATGCATTACTGCCTAATCGTCACAATTGTTTAGTGAGAAAAAGCTAAAACCTTTTTGCTTTATTGAGGCTTACTTGGAAATTCAATAGAAANTTTTTTTTTCTCCCTTTAGAATATTCTATATTTGGTATGATCATGTATTATCCAATGTGCATGCATTACCGCCTAATCATCACAATTGTTTAGTGAGAAAAAGCTAAAACCTTTTTGCTTTATTGAGGCTTACTTGGAAATTCAATAGAAATTACCAGGTTTACTATCTAAGTTGTGCTAGTGATATGAATCTATTTCCTTCTTTGAGAGGGCAAGTTACCTGTTCTTTTAAGAATGAGCTTGGCGGTTCTAGTCAATTATTATATTCAGTAATTCGTTTTATGGGTAATTTCTATCTGTGATGTCAATGTTTTGCATATTTTAAAGTTTCAAAAATTAAACGAAAGTGTTTCTAGAATACTATGCCCAAAGCTTAAAGAGCACAACAAAACTGCCTGCTTTCACCTCTATTATTTATTAATGACACGACCCGGCCCGGGGCTTGGCATTAACCAGGACGGGGACAAACAGTTGGATAGTGGGAGCTAAGTTTTATATATTCATCTACAATTTAACAAATGAAAGAGCCAATAATCAAATTAAATTAAAATAATATATTTAAAATTATCTCATTACTGGTTGTTCGTGTCTTCCATAAACATTATCTCTTCTATTGCTTATTTTTTTTAATTAATTATACCTGAAAAGTTAGCTTAAAAAAACAGTAAGCCAATGAATACTCATATACCTAAACTACAGTTATACAAAGGAAAAGAAAAAAAAAATCATACATTTCAGTTAAACTTCTTAATAAATCAATCTAAACATTTAATATGCAATTCAATGAATCTCACTATATAAATAGTATATCAATATCATTTTATAACTATACAACCGTTACAACAACACCGTCTAAAAATTGCGTCAATTAGACACATCAATATCATTATCTTTTTCTATATACGTGCACTGGTACCTTAGTATTCCCCCTATTAATACCATCAAGGAGTGACTCCATCATAGCCAGTCATGCACATACAAACAGTCAACATAAACATATCATGCATATATTCATCGCATTCAATTCAACATCTATATAAAGTATACACCAAATATATGAGAGTAAATAACTACAACATTCATAAAAATGTGATCGATAACGTAAAAGAAAAAATACCTCAATCAGAATAAAACTTCTGCCAGTGTGATTAACTGCAAAATAGTCGAGAAGAAACAAATTATTACTATAGATTAAAAGTACAAGTACTAACCTTGATGATAGACGATTTGATTACTCTTAAGTTCTATCGATTTCTCATTTTTAAAATATAGAATATACAATTATCACTTTACTTAATTGGGTTTTAATTTAATTATGAATTATTGTTGTACGACACTATTTTAATTAGAATTTCAACACTTTAAACTTTAAAATTTAATTATTGTAATCAAAATTATTACTAAATGCTATCTGAATGAAATTAACTTAAGTTTAATGTGTTTAAATGATGCACTTATAATATATATATATATATATATATATATATATATATATATATATATATATATATATATATATATNCGGTCCTCCTACTCTGTGCACGAGAAAATGCGACTTTGCCCTTTGTGCATGAGGGAGTTTCTCCCTGCTCGTGAAAGTCTTGGATCCAAAGCCTGACTTCGGCTTTCTCTCCTACACGAATACACGAACTCAACCCTTCCTTCTCTACGATGCTTCGTCCTCTCTTCTTCTTCTTTGTTGGTAGGCTAGCGCACGTGCTCTCCTCTGTCGTTCCTTCCTCCTTTGCACCGAACCTATTGAAATTCGATGCTGATACTTCCTCAAGCCTTTTCGTCGCCGATTAGGATCTCCCGCATTGTTCGACTCCTTAGTAAGTCTTTTTCACTGTTGCCTCCCTTAAGCACGTCCTTTTATTGGGCAAAATCAACCTTTTGTTTCCCCAACTTGCCTCATCTTCCTCCCTATTCAACTCTTCGTTTACTCTTCCTCTCTTCAACCTCTTGACTTTCTCGCTGTCTCTCCCTTCTGTTCATTTACCCAACCACTCCCTTCCTTTTTCTTGGTTCTTCGTTTTCCCTCCCCTCATGTAACAAAACCATTACAATCTTCTTCACTTATGAAAATTTGGTCCTCAAAATTTATAAATAGGCCTCAAGCAAAGTCAATATTAGCTATCTATGAAACTATGGTCATTCATGCCTGGGACTTGAAATTAATTAAAGCGGGAACAAACGGTCGGACGGTGAGAATTACATTTTTTTCATATTTATTTTCACGCTCTCGCAGACGTCATCTAGTCTATGAGTCCACGACGTGCTTCGACGACGCTCTTGTATTCTAGGATGCTCGCGTTCTCGCTCTCTAGTCGACGACTCCCGTTCACTCGCAGTGGACGACTCACATCTTTCTCTTTCTCTATTGCTCTACCCGACAGACATTTTCTACTTGGCTCATGTCTCTCACCCGCATTCGAGGGCTTGCAGCTCTACTACTTCCGAAGTTTGCTCGCCTATTTCCAGCTTTGGAGATGG
The DNA here is from genome assembly GCA_002079205.1 of Phalaenopsis hybrid cultivar. Taxonomy (NCBI): domain Eukaryota; kingdom Viridiplantae; phylum Streptophyta; class Magnoliopsida; order Asparagales; family Orchidaceae; genus Phalaenopsis; species Phalaenopsis hybrid cultivar. Next base: position 111,893 of record JXCR01117241.1, read on the forward strand.
CATCCACGATCCGTTCCTATGCCACTACACTTGCCGACGACATTCTTTTATCTACTCGTGCTTCTCTTTCAGGTTCAGAGTCTGGTTTTCATATTGGCAAATCCTGCAATGTTCCGCAATCTTTTCTTGACGCTCTGGAAGGTGGTGGCGATCACACCTTCATAAAAAAATTAGGGAAAAAAATGGGAAGCCTGCTCTTATTCTCATAGAGGTCGAAACCAGTACTGTCAGGTCCTCTTGGCGTTTTTCTTTAGTGGGGAAATTTCTTTATGGTCACCCAAAATTGAAGATCATTCTGAAAGAGTTTGAGGCTATGAAGCTATTTGACTGTTGAAATATTGGTTTACTTGATGATCGACACATACTGATTCAGTTGTCTCATGATGTCGATTACACTCGCATCTTTTCTCGGAAAGTTATCAAGGTTGACAACTCGAAAAGTTATCAAGATCGACAACTCGGAAAGTTATCAAGATCGACAACCGTTATATGAAAATTCTAAAATAGACTATTCGTTTCGACCCAAAAGCGAAGTCCCCTATTATTTCAGCTTGGATAAAATTTTCGGGGTTAATATACATCTGTTCAACTTGGAAATTCTCTACTCCTTAGCAACTGCTTACGATAAGCCTCTCAAGGTTGATAGTCCTACGCTTGTTGTCACCAGACTCTCTGTGGCTTGTGTATTATTTGAGAGGGATATCACTCAACCAGCTCCGGATGAAGTATGGATTGGAACCACTCACAACGGGTATTGACAAAAGGTTGAAATCGAATCACACCCTCTTTATTGCTCTCATTGTAGTATGTTTGGCCATAGCTTTACTATTTGCTATCGTTTACATCCTCATCTAAGGCCGAATATCGCCAAAGAACAACCACCTATTATCCCTATTGAGAAAATGCAACCCAATTCTCTTCCCAACACTGCAGCTCTTGAAGAAGAACAACATACTACAACTACAGATCTAGTTGTGCTTATACCACCCACTGTTATTGAAGAAGGCTCACTTACAGGCGAAGACACACGAGAGTGCTCCTTTGATCTAATAACAGATCAACCGGTACAACATGTAGTTGCTTTTAATGTTCAACAACCTGCACATCTCCAGTACACTTTAGACCAAGATCAGGTGAGCCAATCTTCGGAAGAGGAATGATAGATCTATTCCAGGAGGAAGAAGAAGAATGGAGGTCGACTCCAGCTCGGGAACATATTGGATGATATATTGGTTACTACTGGTAATGACAATCATCTTACCAATCTATTAGCTTGCTCCTTCCCTAGAACCAGAGGCAGAGGCAAAACCAAATTGGGTTGCTCTCTAGCCACCTGATATTATGTATTTCAACATTTTTAGGCTTTTTCTTTATGTCTCTAATATACTTCTTTGTATTTCCTAGTTTTGGAACAACTTGTGGTTATGGTGTGGGCAGGGTGTCATGTTTGGACCCTCCAACACATTGTATCTGTATCTTTATTTCTAGTTAATATATTAGCCTTTTTGGGCTTTCAAAATAAATNTAAATAAACTTACCTTTATAAAATTAGTCGGTCATCCTACTCTATGCCCTAGAAAATGCGACTCTGCCTGTTGTGCATGAGGGAGTTTCTCCCTGCTCGTGAAAGTTTTTGATCGTAAGCCGGACTTCAGCTTTCTCTCCCACACGAATGCACGAACTCAACCCTTCCTCCTCTACAATGCTTCTTCCTCTCTTCTTCTTCTTTGTTGGTAGGCTAGAGCACGTGCTCTTCTCCGCCGCTCCTTCCTCTAAATTCGATGCTGATACTTCCTCAAGCCTTTTCGTCGCCGATTAGAATGTCTCCCGCACTATTCGAATCCTTAGTCTTTTTCACTGCTGCCTCCCTTAAGCAAGTCCTTTTATTGGGCGAAAGCAACCTTTCGTTTCCCCGACTTGCCTCATTTTCCTCCCTACGACTCTTCGTTTACTCTTCCTCTCTTCGACCTCCTAACTTTCTCACTTTGTCTCTCTCTTCTGTTCATTTACCTAACCACTCCCTTCCTTTTTCTTGTTTCTTCGTTTTCCCTCCCCCCATGTAACAAAACCATTACAATCTTCCTCACTTATGAAAATTTGGTCCTCAAAATTTATAAATAGGCCTAAAANTCATCCTACTCTATGCACGAGAAAATGCGACTCTGCCCATTGTGCATGAGGGAGTTTCTCCCTGCTCGTGAAAGTTCTTGATCGTAAGCCTCACTTTAGCTTTCTCTCCCACACAAATGCACGAACTCAACCCTTCCTCCTCTACAATGCTTCTTCCTCTCTTCTTCTTCTTTGTGTGTAGGCTAGAGCACGTGCTCCCCTCCACCGCTCCTTCCTCTAAATTCGATGCTGATACTTTCTCAAGCCTTTTCGTCGCCGATTAGAATGTCTCCCGCACTATTCGAATCCTTAGTAAGTTTTTTTCACTGCTGCCTCCCTTAAGCAAGTCCTTTTATTGGGCGAAAGCAACCTTTCGTTTCCCCGACTTGCCTTATCTTCCTCCCTACGACTCTTCGTTTACTCTTCCTCTCTTCGACCTCCTAACTTTCTCGCTTTGCCTCTCTTCTGTTCATTTACCTAACCACTCCCTTCCTTTTTCTTGGTTCTTCGTTTTCCCTCCCCCTATGTAACAAAACCATTACAATCTTCCTCACTTATGAAAATTTGGTCCTCAAAATTTATAAATAGGCCTCAAGCAAAGTCAATATTAGCTATCTATGAAACTATGATCATTCATGTCTGGGACTTGAAATTAATCAAAGCGGGAACAAACTGTCGGACGGTGAGAATTACATTTTTTCATATTTATTTTCTCTACCTAATTATTAACAAATGAAAAAGTCATTAATCAAATTAAATTAAAATAATATATTTAAAATTACCTCGTTACTAATTATCCGCATCTTCTATAAATATTTTCTTATTTATTGCTCATCTTTTAATTAATTAATTACACCCAAAAAGTTAGTTTATAAATACNAGTCATTAATCAAATTAAATTAAAATAATTTATTTAAAATTACCTCGTCACTGATTATCCGCATCTTTTATAAATATTTTCTTATTTATTGCTCATCTTTTAATTAATTAATTACACCCAAAAAGTTAGTTTATAAATACATTGAGCTAGACAAAAATAATGAATATTTATATTCCTAAATTACAGTAATACAAGGAAAAAAAAATATGCATGTCAGTTAAGCTCTTAATAAATCAATATAATTATTTAACATGTTATTCAATAAATCTTACTATATGAATAACATATCAATATCATTTTATATTTATATAATTATCACAGGAACACCATCTAAAAATTGTATTTCTTATACACATCAATATCAATATCATTTTCTATATAGGTACTTTAGTGTTCCCCCACCAGTACCATCAAGTGGCGATTCTATCATAATTAGTCATGAATATACAAACAGTCAATATAAATACATCATTCATATAGTCAATCTATTCAATTTAGCATACTATATAAAGCATACACCAAATGCATGAGAGTATGTAGTTGTGACATTCATGACAATATGACTGATAAAAAAAGATAAAAAATATCTCAATCAGCATAAACCTTGTGCCAGTGTGATTAACTGCAAAATAGTCAAGAAGAAACAAATTATTACTATAGATTAAAATTACGAGTACTCATCTTGATGATAGTGATTTGCTTGCTCTTAACTTGTATAAATTTCTCACATATAAAATATAAATTATACAATTATCACTTTACTTAATTGTGTTTTAATTTAATTATGGATTATTGTTGTATCACACTATTTTAATTAGAATTTCAACACTTTAATTTTTAAAATTTAGTTATTATAATCAAATCAAACTTTTATTAAATGCTTTTAGAATTAAAATCCTCGCCTTTATTTAATACCTAAATGAAATCCTCTTGAGTTTAATGTTTAAGGAATACATATTCATTAAATAACTCAAATAGTTAAACTTACATTTGTAAAACCAGCCCACCCTACTCCATGCATGAGAAACCTCCACTCCGCCCACTGTGCATGAGGGAGATTTTTTTTGCTTGCGAGAGTTCCAGATCAAAAGCCTACTTTGACTCTCTCCCACACGAACGCACAAACTCAACCCTTCCTTCTTTGCGATGCTTCTTCCTCTCTTCTTCTTCATTGGTAGGCTAGGGCATGTGCTCTCCTCCTCTATTCTTCCCCCCTTCGCACTGTTAGTTCCAAGTTAATGGATCACTGAATGACAAATTGAAAAGAAACAATGAGAATAGACTTTCGGAAAATTTCCTTCTATTATTTGAAAAAGGAGTAATACATGTCTTAAGAGAGTCTTACATTGTAACATAACAACCAATTAATACTAACCAATGCACAACATAATAAAAGAAAAAATGTACACAATAATTGCAGGCATTAAGTGCCATCAATTTGCGCCTATTATAAACCTATATTTATTCCACTAATTGAGTAATCAACTCATGCACATTATGAATCCACTAATTGTGTAATCAATTCAATTAACCATTTCAAGATTAGTCTCACAATCTCCCCCGTAAGCTTGATTTGATTCGAAATTGTTTACGTTAAGCAGCTCTCGCATTTTCGCGAATTTGACTCTTGCTAGAGCCTTGGTGAGAATATCCGTACACTGCTCTCCGGTGCTTACGAACTTCACGATGATCTGTCGATTCTCGACACACTCGCGAATAAAGTGGAATCGAGTGTCAACGTGCTTGCTGCGTCCATGAACCACCTCCTGTAGCAACTGCATTTGCAGCAACTCCTGCGATAAACTTATGAACACCTGCCGTAACTCCTCGTGTGACGAACCTGCGAACTCCGCTGCAACTGCACATGCCACAGCTCCTCGTGCGACAAACCTGCGAAGTCCGCTGTAACTGCACCTACCGCAACTCCTCGTGCGACAAACCTGCAAACTCTGCTATAGCTGCACCTGCCGCAACTCCTCGTTCGGCAAACCTGCGAATTCCGCTGGCCGATCTCCTCTGTTTGCAAAAGCTCCTGTTCACGGTAGCAGCACACGAACTCCTCTCCTCTGCGAAACTGACGAACCACGCAACAGCCTCCTTTCATGGCCATGAACTCCACCTTCTCGAACATCTTCCCGCGAGAAATCGCGAATCGTCGTGACACCACCTGCGAACCAGAAGCACGCCCCTGCGAGTTGTCGCTACTCAAAGAACTGCAGGAACCGCCGCCGCTCCACCTACTCTGCGCGAACTGTCGTGCCTGTGGAACCGCTCTGCTGCTGAACTGCTTCTGCGGACTGCTTCCCATCCAACTGCTCCTGAGAACTGCTTCCCATTGAACTGAACTCTCTTGAAGGCAGAGCCTCGATAACTGCCGCGAAGCTTCCACCTGCTGTCGGAACTGAGATCTCTCCGAGGCTTCCTTCTCCTGCGAACCTCCGCACAACTGGCGACTTTGTTTGTAGTGGTAACTGCTAGCACCAAACCGGCGAACTTCTGCAGTGGCGATCTACAAATCACTGCACAAGCTTGGCGGAACTCCTTTGTTCGATTGTCAAATTTGTTGAAGCCGAAAATCACTATTTCCCCTTAATTAAGTATTTTCCTTGATCAAGTTTCCTTGAAAAAACCAGTTTCCTTTTCCGTGATCGACAGCAGAAAGTTCTCCTTAATTAATTCTTTCCTTCTCCACAATCAACAGCAGAAAGGCTTTCCTTAATTAAGCCCTTCCTTCTCTGCGCCATTAATTTCCTCGATTAACGGGGAATATTCCCTGATTAGGGAGGAATTTTGATTCCTTGCCTTGCTTGCCTTATTCAGGAGAGAATATTCCTCGATTCTCTTCCAAAGTTGGAGTCCCTTCTCAGCGCCGAATCTTGGGGAGAGCCCTCGGTCGCTCTCCGTCTTCGCCTTCCTTAGCGAAACGAAATTTTTTATCCGCAGAAATGTTTGAAATATTTCCAATTAAATATTTCCCTTAATTTTGCTTCCCAGAATTGAATTCCCTTAATTAGGCCCTTAATTAAGTATGTCTTAATTAAGTTTCCAAGAATTTCTTCTCCAGCAATCTTACCTTAATTAAGAATTAGCCTTAATTGACTTTCCGACAAAGGCAGTTTTCTTCTCTCAGAATAAAAATTGCTAATCCCACCAGAAATTAATTAGTTTCCATAATAAGGCCTTTTAGGAATTTCCTTTCCTCTGCAGCAAGAATTTCCTAATTGTGAGGGAATATTCCTCCTACTAGGAATCCAAGATTCTCTCTCTTCTCCGCCTCTAGCGCCGGACTCTTCCGCAGCGCCTCTCGCGAACACCGTGTTCCTTCGCTGCAGGCCCTGCTCGAACAACTATCTGCTTCGCCCGATCTGCCGTGAACCTCACCACTCCTAAGCCCTTCGCGCGAACATCTTGGCCGACCTTCTGATTCGTGAACAACCTGCTTCCCGCGATCCTGCTTCACTCGATCGTTCTCCTGCTTTGTGGAACTCCACCTCTGCACCGCTCGATTGGAACATGGCTGCAGAAGTCGAACTGCTCTGTTCGCGCTTTACCTCGCCGCTACGCACAAGCCTGGGACGAACTCCCATTGCGCACAACCTGGTCCTACGCCGAACTCCGCCCGAACCTCCTTTGTCGAGATTCAAGACACCCGTTCGCGAGCTTTGCCGGCGAACTGGCGAACTGCCGAACTGCTGCTTACGGCTCGACCCGCAGTTTCCAAACAGAACAAAACATAAACCTTTCTGTCCTCGTCGGACCTCCTCTCTGCAGCCTCCGGAGATAACTTCCCGCTGGCAGTCCGGAACTTCCCTGAGCTGAATCTACTGTGAGTTTTTTTCAAAATCCTTCGTGTTCTTCCCGTGAGCCCGTCTGCCTTGCAAATTTCTTCGCAGCAGCAAAAGGAATAAAATTAGAGGAATATTTTGCGGCCTCCAGAAAATAAATCTTTCGCACCTCCCAATAAAGGAAATTTGAAAAAAAAATGCCTTCTAATTCTTCTCCCAGCCAAGATTCTCTTTCCAGCAAAGGAAATTTGGAACTTGCCCAAGGCCAACTTCGGGACTTCCTCTTTCTATTTTCCTCGGCTAGGAAATAGGAGATTCTTTTATTTCTTTCTTCCTTCACAAAGGAAATTCACATCTTCAGAAGGAAACAAAATATTCCTTAGATGAAAATGAAATATTCTTTTATTATTCCTTTCTCTGACTGACTGCAGGAAGAGAATATCCTCTCCTTGCTTTGGAATATTCCTCAATATTCCTCCAGTATTCCTTCTGGGCTTCGGCTTGTGGAGACGGAGAGAGGGAAAAAAAGACGGTTCCTGTAACTGCTGCTCCCGCAAATTGAAACCCTGCCCTGCCGTAACCGCCGGCGAACACCTTTCTTCCCAAAGGAGAACTCTCCAACTTCGCACAAATCCGAAGCCAACCCTCTATTCGCAGAGCCTCGCAAACTGCACGCCAACCTCTGCAGATGTCGTGATTCTCCTCTATCGCGAACGATCTGAACCCAATCTCCTGCGAACGATACTCTCCTCTGCAAAACCGCACCTGTTCGCGAAACCTGCGAATCCTCTGTTACCGCCCGAACTCTTCCTCCTCCCGAGGTTTCCGTATGAGATTTTGCCTCCTCCGAAGCTGCAGACGGGAGATCTCCTGTCTCGCGATTTCCTCCTCCCGCTCGTCCCTGGTCGAGCGAATCGCTAGTTTGCGATTTTCCTCCTCCCGTGATCCTTCTCTGCTCCTTCGAAGCACCGTGAAATACTGTTTTGTGAAAAACGGAAGAACCCTTGGCTCTGTTCGCTAGCTCCTCTACCGCGAACTGCGAACCTTCTTCCGTAGAACCTTGTTGTTCGCAAATATTATCGCGAACCTCATGTTCTGCCTGTTGGCCCTTTCCGACATCAATCAGGTGCGCAGACCTTCCCCTCTGAAGCCTCCGCGTTCGCAGATGGCATCGTGAGTTGCCTGCTCTTCCTCTCGAACCAGGCTTTGATACCAAATGTTAGTTCAAGTTAATGGATCGCTGAATGACAAATTGAAAAGAAACAATGAGAATAGACTTTCGAGAAATTTCTTTCTATTATTTGAAGAAGGAANATTTTCCTTACTGCACTCTCTACTGCTTTTCTGTCACTGCACTTGTTACTGTTTCTTTTTACGCATTATACCCTTAGAATAGGAGGCCAGTAGTCTGGTTTTATAGGAGGTACCCAGCAGTAGATCACTGTCCCAGTAATTATACTTGTAAATTCAAAACATAAACTAAATTTGGATTTGCTACAGTTTGGAGCTTGGAGCAAGTCTTCGTGGGCAGCACGACGGAGATGCAACAGTTGGAGGATGACGATCTACAACAACATATCTTTCCCTAGTTTAAATAATAAGCCATAGGACTTCGATGTAGTCCGCCTAACGCGACATAAGTCCTCGCTTTATCTTTTAGTTCTTTGTATAGCCAAGTTGTGCAATTTAAGCCTTAACTGGCTTCAGGTTCTGAGGTCGTCGTCCGATACGACGTAAACCCTCATATCTTTCAAGCTATTTATATGACCGTGTCACACAAATATAAGTCTTAAATAATAAAATTGATAGGATGAAATATTAAAAAAATATCTTCTTGAAATTGAAGCCAAACAATAAGATAGTTTAGGAAGTCTTCGAGGTTCTTCTCAGGATCTGTGACATCCCCTACATTTTTTTCTTTTGATTACAAAAATAATTGTTCCCATTTAGTCCCTTTCCCCACTTGACTTTTGTTTGTCCAACCTTGAAAATCGTAAACTTTGAATTCATGAAGATTGATACATCTGATTATCATCGAGAGTTCTCTTAAATGACTTCAGTCATTTGAGAGGTAATTAACTATAAGGGCTTGCATCTATAGGGAACTTTAAGTATCCAGATAATATAAACTCTATCTAAATTTTATTATTAGGTAGGAAAATTTGTTGGTCAACATAAAAGTTCACAGACTAAAATGAATATCATAAATTCCTTAGTTTATTTAATCGAGCGTTACAGATAAGTGACATGTCTATTTCTCGAGATAGGAATGCCACTTGTAGTGTTGTGCTCGTTTATTTAAAATATCGTCAATATGAGATTGGTTCGGTCTCGTATTTTCAAAATTAAACAATTAATTTTTTAAAAAATATATATTATATTAAATCAAATATATCCTTTCTCAATTTTAA
>JXCR01117241.1:121620-132378 GCA_002079205.1 Phalaenopsis hybrid cultivar
TATAATAAAAAACTATGAACTCAAATAACAAAATAAAAGAATAAGAAAACAAGAACTTTTTCGACCAATAAAACAAAATGTATGATTGTTCTTCAAAACACTCAAAACATATAAAAATTATTTTTAGGATTTTTAAAAAGCATATCAATTATTTTTGGAAATAAATAATAAAAATATATAAAAAAATACATTAAAAATATGTTTTAAAATACAATTTTTTTTTCTACAAATGAAAATCTCTAATTTAATTTTTTTAATATCTAATGAATTTAATATCAAATTTATCGGAAAACCAGAGCCTAAATTATATTACTGCAACTACTAAATAGAAGAACAAAATAGTAATTAAGAAAAAAAGTATATACTTGCATAAGTAAATACACATATTATTCTTTGGGCTTATTTTTCAAAATAAATAAATAAATAAATAAATAAATAAATATATATATATATATATATATATATATATATATATATATATTAACTAACTTAAATAATTAAACTTACCTTTGTAAAACCAGCCCACCCTACTCCATGCATGAGAAACTTCAACTTCGCCCACTGTGCATGAGGGAGCTTTTTTTTGCTCGCGAGAGTTCCAGATCGAAAGCCTACTTCGACTTTCTCTCCCACACGAACGCACAAACTCAACCCTTCCTCCTCTGCGATGCTTCTTCCTCTCTTCTTCGTTGGTAGGCTAGGGCATGTGCTCTCCTCCGCTATTCTTTCCCCCTTCGCACTGTTAGTTCCAAGTTAATGGATCACTGAATGACAAATTGAAAAGAAACAATGAGAATAGACTTTCGAAAAATTTCTTTCTATTATTTGAAGAAGGAATAATACATGTCTTAAGAGAGGCATACATTAGCATAACAATCAATTTATACTGACCAATGCATAACGTAATAAAAGGAAAAATGTACACAATAATCGCAGGAATTAAGTGCCATCAATTTGCGCCTATTATAAACCTATATTTATTTAGGTGTAATCAATTCAATTGACCAATTCAAGATTAGTTTCACAATCGCCCCCATAAGCTTGATTTGGTTCGAAATTGTTTACGCCAAGCAGCTCGCATTTTCGCGAATTTGACTCTTGCTAGAGCCTTGGTGAGAATATCCGTACACTGCTCTTCGGTGCTTATGAACTTCACGATGATTTGTCAATTCTCGACACACTCGCGAATAAAGTGGAATCGAGTGTCACCGTGCTTGCTGTGTCCATGAACCACCTCCTGTAGCAACTGCATTTGCCGCAACTCCTGCGATAAACTTATGAACACCTGCTGCAACTCCTCGTGCGACAAACCTGTGAACTCCATTGCAACTGCACATGCCACAGCTCCTCGTGTGACAAACCTGCGAAGTCCGCTGCAACTGCAGCTGCCGCAACTCCTCGTGCGACAAACCTGCGAACTCTGCTACAACTGCACCTGCCGCAACTCCTCGTGCGACAAACCTGCGAATTCCGCTGGCCGAGCTCCTCTGTTTGCAAACGCTCCTGTTCACAGTAACAACACGCGAACTCCTCTCCTCTGCGAAACTGACGAACCACGCGACAACCTCCTTTCATGGCCATGAACTCCACCTTATCGAACGTCTTCCCGCGAGCAATCGCGAATCGTCGTGACACCCCCTGCGAACCAGAAGCACGCCCCTGCGAGTTGTCGCTACTCGAAGAACTGCAGGAACCACCGCCGCTCCACCTGCTCTGCGCGAACTGTCGCACCTGTGGAACCGCTCTGCTGCTGAACGGCTTCTACGGACAGCTTCCCATCCGAACTGCTCCTAAGAACTACTTCCCGTTGGACTGAACTCTCCTGAAGGCAGAGCTTCGATAACTGCCGCGGAGCTTCAGCCTGCTGCCGGAACTGAGACCTCTCCGAGGCTTCCTTCTCCTGCGAACCTCCGCACAACTGGCGACTTTGTTCGTAGTGGTAACTGCTAGCACCAAACCGGCGAACTTCTGCAGTGGCGATCTACAAATCACTGCACAAGCTTGGCGGAACTCTTTTGTTCGATTGCCAAATTTGTTGAAGCCGAAAATCACTATTTCCCCTTAATTAAGTATTCTCCTTAATCAAGTTTTCTTGAAAAAACCAGTTTCCTTTTTTGCGTTCGACAGCAGAAAGTTCTCTTTAATTAATTCTTTCCTTCTCCGCAATCAACAGCAGAAAAGCTTTCCTTAATTAAGCCCTTCCTTCTCTGCGCCATTAATTTCCTCGATTAACGGGGAATATTCCCTGATTAGGGAGGAATTTTGATTCCTTGTCGAGCTTGCCTTGCTTCCCTTATTCAGGAGAGAATATTCCTCGATTCTCTTCCAAAGTTGGAGTCCCTTCTCAGCGCCGAATCCTGGGGAGAGCCCTCGGCCGTTCTCCGTCTTCGCCTTAGCGAAAGAAAATTTTTGATCCGCAGAAATGTTTGAAATATTTTCAATTAAATATTTCCCTTAATTTTGCTTCCCGGAATTGAATTCCCTTAATTAGGCCCTTAATTAAGTATTTGTCTTAATTAAGTTTCCAAGAATTTCTTCTCCAGCAATCTTACCTTAATTAAGAATTTGCCTTAATTGACTTTCCGATAAAGACAGTTTTCTTCTCTCAGAATAAAAATTGCCAATCCCACCAGAAATTAATTAGTTTTCATAATAAGGCCTTTTAGGAATTTCCTTTCCTCTGCAGCAAGAATTTCCTAATTGAGAGGGAATATTCCTCCTATTAGGAATCCAAGATTCCCTCTCTTCTCCGCCTCCAGCGCCGGACTCTTCCGCAGCGCCTCTCGCGAACACCGTGCTCCTTCGCTGCAGGCCCTGCTCGAACAACTATCCGCTTCGCCCGATCTGCCGTGAACCTCGCCGCGCCTAAGCCCTTCGCGCGAACACTTTAGCCGACCTTCTGATTCGCGAACAACCTGCTTCCCGCGATCCCGCTTCACTCGATCGTTCTCTTGCTTCGCGGAACTCCACCTCTGCACCGCTCGATTGGAACCTGGGAAGAAATATTCCTTATTCCCTCTTCTGCAGAAGTCAAACTGCTCTGTTCGCGCTTTACCTCGCCGCCGCGCACAAGCCTGGGACGAACTTCCGTCGCGCACAACCTGGTCCTACGTTGAACTCCGCCCGAACCTCCTTTGTCGCGATTCAAGACACCCGTTCGCGAGCTAAATCTATTGCTGCTTGCGGCTTGACCCGCAGTTTCCAAACAGAACGAAACAGAAACCTTTCTGTTCCTCGCCGGACCTCCTCTCCGCAGCCTCCGGAGATAACTTCCCGCAAGCAGTCCGGAACTTCCCTGAGCTGAATCTACTGCGAGTTTTTTTCAAAATCCTTCGTGTTCTTCCCGCGAGCCTGTCTGCCTTGTAAATTTCTTCACAGTAGCAAAAGGAATAAAATTAGAGGAATATTTTGCGGCCTCCAGAAAATAAATCTTTCGCACCTCTCGATAAAGGAAATTTGAAAAAAATTGCCTTCTAATTCTTCTCCCAGCCAAGATTCTCTTTCCAGCGAAGGAAATTTGGAACTTGCCCAAGGCCAACTTCGGAACTTCCTCTTTCTATTCTCCTCCTCAGCTAGGAAATAGGAGATTCTTTTATTCCCTTCTTCCTTTACAAAGGAAATTCGCCTCTTCAAGAGGAAACTGAATATTCCTTAGATGGAAATGAAATATTCTTTTATTATTCCTTCCTCTGACTGACTGCAGGAAGAGAATATCCTCTCCTTGCTTAGGAATATTCCTCAATATTCCTCAATATTCCTCCAATATTCCTTCTGGGCTTCAGCTTGTGGAGACGGAGAGAAAGGGAAAAAAAGACGGTTCCCGTAACTGCTGCTCCCGCAAATCGAAGCCCTGTCCTGCCATAACCTCCGGCGAACACCTTTCTTCCCAAAGGAGAACTCTTCAATTTCGCATGAATCCGAAGCCAACCCTCTGTTCGCAGAGCCTCGCAAACTGCACGCCAACCTCTGCAAGTGCTGTGATTCTCCTCTATCGCGAACGATCTGAGCCCGATCTCCCGCAAACGATACTCTCCTCTGCAAAACCGTGCCTGTTCGTGAAACCTGCGAATCCTTTGTTGCCGCCCGAACCCTTCCTCCTCCCGAGGGTTCCGTATGAGATTTTGCCTCCTTCGAAGCTGCAGACGGGAGATCTTCTGTCTCGCGATTTCCTCCTCCTGCTCGTCCCTGGTCGAGCGAATCGCTAGTTCGCAATTTTCCTCCTGATGTGATCCTTCTCTGCTCCTTCGAAGCACCGTGAAATACTGTTTTGCGAAAAACGGAAGAACCCTTGGCTCTGTTCGCTAGCTCCTCTACCGCGAACACAAACCTTCTTCCGTAGAACCTTGTCGTTCGCAAATATTATCGCGAACCTCATGTTCTGCCTGTCGGGGCTTTCCGACAGCAATCTGGTTCGCAGGCCTTCCCCTCCGAAACCTCCGCGTTCGCTCCCAGCAGCCTTCCGCACCGAGCGTTCGCAGATGGCATCGTGAGTTGCCTGCTCTTTCTCTCGAACCAGGCTTTGATACCAAATGTTAGTTCAAGTTAATGAATCGCTGAATGACAAATTGAAAAGAAACAATAAGAATAGACTTTCGAGAAATTTCTTTCTATTATTTGAAGAAGGAATAATACAGGTCTTAAGAGAGTAATACATTGTAACATAACAACCAATTTATACTAACTAATGCATAACGTAATAAAATGAAAAATGTACACAATAATCGCAGACATTAAGTGCCATCAATTTGCGCCTATTATAAACCTATATTTATTCTACTAATTGAGTAATCAACTCATGCCCATTATGAAGCCACTAATTGTGTAATCAATTCAATTGACCAATTCAAGATTAGTCTCACACGCACCGAATTTTTTGAAGCTCAAAGACGATGCTTCCTCAAGCCTCCTCGTTGCCGGCTAGGATTTCTCCCTCACTGTTTGACTCTTAGGTCTTTTTCACTGTTGCCTCCCTCAAACACGTTCTTTTATAGGGCGAAAGTAACCTTCGGTTTCTTCAACTCTTCGCCTCAATTTCTCCTTGTGTGACTCTTTGTTTCCATTTCCTCTCTTTGGCTTCTTGACCTTCTCGCTTCATTACCCCCTTCTTTTCATTCACCCGACCCTCCCTCTTCCTCGATTCATGGTTACCCCTCCCCCAATGTAACATAACCGTTACAATTAATTTCTTATAANACAGGTAGATCTAGGAAGACTTGGGCTTATTGTATAAAAAAAGATCTTAATTTATTAGAATTAAATGAAAATATAACACTAAATAGGATGCAATGGAGAAAAAAGATTGATGTAGTCGATCCCATGCAGTGGGATTAAGGCTTTGTTTTTATTGTTGAATTAGTTTTTGTTTAATACTAATCTAGATAAAAGCATTAATCAATAGCTTGAAAAAGACCATGGGAAAGGATGCGAAGAAATACTGAGAATGATAAAAAGATTAACACAATTAGGGAAAGAGATTTTAACATTGAAACCACGATGTCAGGTTCTTCAATGTCCATTATGGGGGTGAAAAAATAGATTCATTTGATGGTTATGCATCCCATCAAAATCGTTGTAATGAAATTTGACGATAGAGGAAACTTTAGCATGTGTCAATGTGAAGTGATGGATGTGTCGTGCTCTTTGAATCCAGAGAAATCCTTTGATAGTGATGAAGAGATGTCAGAGAGTGATTGGTTGAGAATGAACTGGAGTACTTGTGGCTTAATTTGAAATTTCTTGACCCAAGTGATCAAATATGGGGAAATGATAGGGACTTTTGCAGGGAAATTATAGAAGATGCTATAGAACAAATATCTCGCAACGTGGAGAATCATTTCCATATGAAGTGTGGACTCTACAAATTTCAAGTGAGTTAAGTGGTTACTATTGATGAACACTTGAATGACTTCACAAAGATGTTAGCATATCCATTAAATTTGAATTTGGAGGTTGGAGATGAAGAGAAGGCATTTCTTTTGGTGAATTTGCTCTCGGATGAGTACGAAAACTTCATGATGACACTCATTCATGGGAATGAGATCTTGAATTATGGTGAAGTTTCAACGAAGTTGTTGAATCATGAGTTCTGTTGAAGGGATAAGGAGTTCACAAGGATGGAGTCAGCTAAGACACTTACACTCCACAGTGGAAAATCTGAGAAGGAGAGTTTTACAAACAAAGGTGGCAACATCGACACTTCTCAAAAGCAGTGCAAGTCTTGTGGGCATAGTCTTGTAAAAAATTAGTGTGATTTCTGTTTAGAGATTGATCATTGGAAGAATGTTTGTCTCACATTGAAGGAGAGGGGAAAAGAAGTTGCATATAAAGAAAAAAAACTAATTTCATTGTAATCTACAGTTTCTCAAAGTTTTTTTATAGATGATTCGTGTTGGATTCTAGACACAGGTGCTACCTATCAAAGTTGTCCTCATAGATGGTAGTTGTGCCCTTACAAGGAGTTGTATAGCAGTGTAGTGACAATGGGCAATGATTAAGTTTGTTGTACTATTGGTGTAGGGATTATCTTTGTCAGGATGCATGATAGTACTATGAGGGAGCTGACCGATGTTAAACACGTTCTAGATATCAGAAAGAATTTGCTGTCAATTGAGGTTTTAAATTCCAAAGGATAAAAGATAGTTGTTGCGATAGGAGTTTTGAGATTATGCCATGGAGTAATGATATTTATAAAGGGAGTTCACTATCATAATCTTTGTTATCTTCAAGGTAGTATAGTGACTGGAATGACTATTGTTACTGATGGTTCTTCTGATACCACTATGTTGTGGCATATGTGGATAGCTCATGCTAGAGAGGCTTCACTTCAAAATTTGGTGAAATAAGGATTAATCAAAGGAGAAAACACTTGATTTATGTGAATATGATGTATTTGACAAGAAGCCACGTGTATCTATTGGTACTATCATTCACAATATAAAATATATTTTAGAGTATATGTAGAGGTGTGGAACCAGATAAAGGCAACATCATTCAGCGGGTAGAGATACTTTATCTCTTTTATTGATGATTACTCCAAGAATGTTTGGTTGTAAACCATGAAGCGCAAAAGCTAGGTGCAAAATATTTTCATAATTTGAAAGAAATGAATTAAGATTCAGACCGGTGAAAAGATCTAACGTATTATTGCAAGAGGTGGTAGAGAGGATGAACCGGACTTTGATGAAGAAAGTTTGGTGTATGTTTTCCAATATTGGATTGGATATAATTTATTGGGCTGAGGCCATAGGCTATGCATGTCACTTGGTAAACTGTCTGCCTTCTGTAGCTATTGGGAAGAAGGTCCCAAAGGCGATTTGGTCAGGGTATCCTACTAGACATTATGAGCACATGAGAGTATTTAGGTGTCCAGCTTACTATCATGTGCATAATGATAAAATGAAATCATGAACAAAGAAGGTAATCTTCATTGGCTTTAGGCTCAGATTCAAGAGCCTTAAGTTGTATGATCAGTTGGAAAGGAAGGTTGTCATTAGCAAGAATGTTACATTCAATGAGACAAGCTTGTTAAAAAATTGAGACTTACAACGGGTGGAGAGTTCTACTGAGAAAACAAATATGCAGTAGAAGTTGGAGTTTGATGTAAGTCTATTTGTTCAATAGAGTTTGTCCACTCCAAATCAAATAACTGACTCAATTGCAACTTATGAGGTATCTGTTGATAGTGCTTAGAAGGTGGTGGAAGAGGTTATTGAGGATGAGATTCCTACTCAGGTGTCTAGTGCTAGAAGTAGAACTAGGCCCCTAGATGTCCCAAAACTAGCTTGGTTGAGGGATCACAATGCATTACTTTTAGCCACAGAGGCAAAAATTTCTTATCACTACAAAAAAGTGGTGGAGAGTTTAGATTGTGAATTTTAGAGAGCGACAATGGTTGATGAGATGTAGTCTCTTCAAAAGAATAGTGTTTGGAATTGGTGAAGCTTCCTCTGAGAGGAAAAGCCATCAGGTGAAAAAGATTGTATGTAAATAAGGAACTCATGGAGCTTATGTGTGGTGTAAGACAAGATTAGTGACAAAAGGCTTTGCGCAATGAGATAGGATTGATTATAACGATATGTCCTCCGCAGTGGTCAAGAATCCCTCAATCTGTGTTCTCTTAGTACTTGTAGCACATTACAATCTAATATATGCCATGGTTTGTACTAGACCGGACATTGTACAAGTAGTTAGTGTTGTGAACAAGTTTATGCATGATCCAGAAAGAAAACATTAGGAGACTGTGAAAAGTATTTTGAGATATCTGAAGGGTACAGTTGATGTAGGCTTTATGTTTGAGAGGCAATCATCTATTACAGATTTGTGTGTAGGCTACACTAACCCAGACTATGCATGTGATATGAATAGAAAAAGTTCTACGACTGATTAATTATTCACATTTGTAGGAGGTCTGGTAAGTTGGAGGTTAATTCTTCAGTCTACTTTTGTTTTTTCTACTACGGAGGCTGAGTACATAATAATCATGGAAGCGATGAAGGAAGTGTTATGGATGTAAGGCTTATTAAATGACTTGGGAGTTGATCAGGAGTCTCTGAAGGTGTTATGTGATAATTAAAGTGTGATATTCTTGGCTATAAATTCAACAAATCATATTCGTATCAAACACATTGATGTGAGGTATCACTTATTCAAGCCTTGATTGATGACAACAAGATTTTGTTGAAGAACGTAGATACAGAATGGAATCCAATGAACATGCTCGCAAAGGTACTAAAAATATAGAAGTTCACTTAATGTAGAAGTTTGGTAAACATCCTAGCTTGAGATTGATTGCATAGTAGGGCATTTTGAAGAACAACGTGGGGTTTGATCCCTTCAAGACGGGGTTATGTAGGCAACCATTTTGGTGCATCTAAAATTGGATTTTGGAGATCATTTAGTCATCTCTCATTTATTTGGAAGAGATTAGGTGGAAATTATTGTATTTATGGATATTATTATAATTAAGGGTAAATTTGTCTATTATTTTTATTTGCTTGTTTGCCCAAATCCTCCTCCATAAAAGGGACTTAGGGTTCATGAGAAAGATATGATGAGAAGTGTTAAATTTATAACCTTAAGCCATTTTTTCTTTTTCTCAATCCAGTGTTAGTGGAATCTCCATTCCCGTGGACGTAGGAGAATCATCTTAACACCGAACCACACAAATCTTTTGCGTTTGACTGTTATTTTGTGAATTTTTTTTGAGTCCACATTGTTTTCATATAATGAATTCCATCACTTCATACACAACCTATTCATATTCAGTTCTAACCTTCTTCTGCACCTCCTGGTCAAACTCCCCCCTTGACTGGTTTTGTCATCATAATAATGCAACATGTTGGCTTCCTCATTGCTGTAGCTGTGAAATGATCCTCCTTTGATGACACACACATGCGTGCACGTGCGCTCACACACACACACACACACACACACACACACACACACACACACACACACACACACACACACACACACNCTTTCCATAGTTGCTTAGTTTATCTTTGACCCACATTATTCTTTCTTATTTGAAAAGCCCATAGTTATATCTTTACGCTCATGATCCATGTTTATATTATTGAAATTATTTTCCAAACCTGAATACCTACCTTGCCAATTTTACCCTTCAGTTCTAGCATGAAGACTGGAATACTATTATTAACTGCTGCGAGCTTAAAAAACCATATTGGGTTGAACCCAAATTTATAAATGCATTATTGATATGAGGACTGTGAGAATTTGATACAAACACAAAAATGTTTTCGTCGAAGCCATATTAGCGGGCTGATCAAATTTAGGTGATACTGGTCGGGTGAGTCTTCATATTAGTGTTCAATAAAAGTTCCAATGGAAGGCTCCACTCTTTTTAGATAAGACTCTCAACTATCATAACTTTCATTGTTTCATCGTCTTCAATTGTCAGTAACCACGATTTCTTGATTTTCTTAATTTTTGGAAAATTTATATACAAACCACACAATTCTTATGTATTTACATGTCTAACACCTAAAGTTTGATATTTACACTCATAACATCTTGTTGTCATAAAGCTACAGAACAGAGATAAGTTGTATTTCACTTTTCAAAAAATAGCGACAATGGCATTTTTTATTTGATGTTAAATATTTGAGCGGTCTGCATGTAACTATGAATGCTTAGTTGTCATGTCATATATGTAAATCCATAAAAATTATTCGGTATGTATGTAAATGCTCAATTTTTTACATTGATTCTCCTATAATACACAGGAAGCAAATCCAATCCCCATGTCTCATGCCCAAAGTGCAACCAACATTTCTGCCTTGACTGTGATATCTACATCCACGAGAGCTTGCATAATTGCCCCGGTTGTGAGAGCCAACGTCAACAATCAACATGACTATTTTGAGCTTATTAATGCATATCTCTGGAAAGGAACTCCGTCCTTTTGATTTTTCCTCCAGTTTGTTCTATTCTTTCATCTGTTATATGAATTTGATGATTTTGGTAGGTGGTTTATATAGATATTTAAGTTAACTCAGTGGTATGCATGTAAGCTCCCTTTTTATTTCTTCTTCTTTTTCTTTTCCCAATATCAAGCTTTTGAGGATTTTTCTTAGCAACAGTAGTTTGTGTACTCGTGATGATTTTAGAAGCATATGGATGAGTCGACAAACTGTTTATAGTGTTCATATGATTGCTTGTTAATATAAAATATATCTCAAGTAATGATGAAATCATTTTTACTTGTTTTCAATGTGAAAATTAAATTATCATTTTTTT
>JXCR01117242.1:0-34854 GCA_002079205.1 Phalaenopsis hybrid cultivar
TGATTGAGGCCTCCCCTCTCAGACAAATGCATTGAACTCTAACCGTAAACCGAGCTTGTTTCGACCCTCCATATGTATTTACTGTATTTCATACTGTATAAATAGTATAGATGTATTTGTCTTGAGCGGATGAAGGTTTAGAAACAAACCCCATGCGATTTGATTGAGTCAAGGCAAAGATCTTAAGGTTTTAGTGTGAACGACTCACGAGTTAGGTCACTTGGGGACGATAACGAAGAGTTGTTTGATCACGCGTGTATCCAGTGGATGGTATAGATCAAGACAGACGAGCCCTTGGTGCATAAAGCGTGTTCTGCGTGGCAGCTGAGGGGGATGGTGACGTCAAATTACAGAGCACCGCGTGTTCTTTCGGAGCCGCCTAGGATCCAGTCAGCGCCTCGTGTATAAGTAGAAAACAGGGATTTTTAAATTATTTTAAATGCTTAAACTTAAAAAATCCATATCTTTCTCTAAAAATATTATAAAAAAAATAAAAATACCCCCTTGCTCAATGAACAGAGGTGAATAATGTGGACTAAAAATAAAAAATTATTTTTCAAACATATGATTTTTAATTAATTAAATACCCTCTGTGGTATTTTAATTCTCCATGGCTTAAAACATTTCACAATGGCTTGAAATTTTGAGGATTTGTTCCTCATGATAGAGCCTATGTCTTCTGATTTTTCCAAGGTCAGAGGGCATCTCTATGCTTCTAATGCTAATTTTGAAGCTAAGGTGACCATTTTAGCTTATTTTAATTATATAAATCAAAATGTCACTTGAAAAATTATGAGAATAATTTTAGTAGGGTTCCTGTGGTTAGAGAAGTCTAAAAAAAATATTGTGATGCTCTGAATCATTTTGTGAATTTCTATACTTAGTTACATGTGAATACCTTGTATTAATTTGTGTAAATCAGATACATATAAAAAATTAACAAAATCAACTACACATTGTTCATAAAAATAATAACTACCCACTATACAAATTTGAAAATTATTTGGCTTGGTTTAAGCACTAAGGTGGGTTTTCTAAGAAATATTGTATTTTTGTACAAAAATAATTATAATAAAATAAATACACTTAGAAAAATTGTGAAAATTGGTTTTTTGAGTTTCTTTTGATCAAAGGCTCTTAGGAAAAATAAAAATTATTTTTGAAAAAATACTTGATTTTTGAGCCATATTTTGGATTTAAAATAGTTAAGAATAATTAAAATTTTCAAAAATAAAAAAAAAATATTTCAAAATTTTCCTAATTGTCCTCTGATTACTTGGGACTCAATACGATATTTTTCCTAAGTTAAAAATAAATTTTAAAAGCTTAAAAATTATTTTTTCATATTTTCTCACTAAAATAATTATAATAAATAAATATAAAAACACAAAAATATAAAATTTGATTATCTGAATTTTCTGAACTTAGAGGAGTTTAATAAAAAAAAATAAAAATAATTTTTATAATTAAAACACTATTTCTCATTTAAATAAATCATGAAAATTGATCTAAAAATTAAATAATAAAAATAGAAATTTGATTAAAAAAACCATGAAATTTTGCCTAAGTGTTTCTTTGGCCTTGGAAACCTCTAATAATTTTTCCATAGATATAAATTTTATTTTAGATAATTAAATAAATTAACCTTTGAAAATCCTATTTCCTAAATATAAATAACTATTTAAATTAAATCAAATCTTGAGAGGTCCACATGCTCTCCTCAAACATCATAATTACCTCATGGATAACACTTTAAACCCTTAAAATCATTTGAGTTGTGTTTAAAGAGTTATGAGGTGAAGTGCCCCAAGGGCTAAATGGTAATTTTAATACTTTGATGCCTTAATAAAAAAAATTAGAATTATCAAAGGGAAAATGGGTAATTTTCATCTTAATAAGCATGTTTGGATGATTGAAATACAATGGGGTTAAAAGGTAGAAACCCATTCAACCCCCTTGCACAACATCAACTAAAAGCATAATTATCCTAATCTTCATGACTTGGAAGTCAATTAAAGATCAAATGATTCTTANCGGGGTTAAAAGGTAGAAACCCATTCAACCCCCTTGCACAACATCAACTAAAAGCATAATTGTCCTAATCTTCATGACTTGGAAGTCAATTAAAGATCAAATGATTCTTAAGTGATGGGCTTAAGTCGGGAATATGATAATTTACTCTTCTTAGGCCCAAAGTTGAGGATGATCTGATCATTAATAAGAATATATGACACTTAAAGAAAAACTTTGAAAACCACTGTTTCATTCACTATGATTGTTAAAGGCTTAGTAGTGGCCTAGGCTCAATTTCTAAACTCAATTGGTTGGATTTAGAAAATGATATGATTGGTGATTAACATCTTTTAAGCACTACAAGCCTAATTTTAACTCTAGGCACCACAATCTTAAATGACTCAAACACGCCTTAAGGGCACTCACTCGCATAAATTTTAAATGAAATGTCAATTGATTGATCGTGTACCCTATCCTCGGGTTAATTAAATTGTTTAGTTTCATTAGGCAACAGGGTAGTCACACCTCAACCTTGGATGATTATCGTAATATTATGACAAGATGAAAATGAACTCGAAATATTTCAAGAGATATTCAAAATGATCCAGGGTCACGCTTTGAACATTTTGAAATTTATTGGATATTCTGAAGGGCAAATTGGACTTCTCATATTTTGTTCTAAAATTATCCACTAGGATCTTCCGAGNACATAAATTTTAAATGAAATGTCAATTGATTGATCGAGTACCCTATCCTCGGGTTAATTAAATTGTTAAGTTTCATTGGCAACAGGGTAGTCACACTTCAACCTTGGATGATTATCGTAATATTATGACAAGATCAAAATGAGCTCGGAATATTTCAAGAGATATTCAAAATGATCCAGGGTCACGCTTTGAACATTTTGAAATCTATTGGATATTCTGAAGGGCAAATTGGACTTCTCATATTTTGTTCTAAAATTATCCACTAGGATCTTCTGAGATTCAACAAAGTCATAACTTGGGGTTTGGTAGCTAAACCTTCATCTAGTCTTACAACTTAAACTTTCTTGCAACACTATACATGCTTTGCAAGTACTAACCTTTCAGGTGGTGGAATGAGAAAACTCACCAGGTACGCTTTTACATTAATGCATTTACCTTCCTGTACTTCTTGTCTTGAGCTTGCATGTTAAACAACGATGTCACCCTGTATGAAAACCAAAACTATTAGGGTAGCCGTAAAACCAAAACCTGAACTAAAATCAACCATGATAAAAATCACCTCCACAACATTCAAAATATAAAACAACTCAAAATTTAATCACAAACATCACAAAATATGCAACTAAATCAAGACGTCTCTATTGGATGATCTGGAATCCCTCGGAGGAGGTAACCTACGGTTGCTAACAAAATTTCCCATGCTCTAAATGAAAGTATGGAATTCATTAAGTTGAGTTTGGTAAATTCATTTGGACTAAGTGAACCCGATAGAAAATAGTGGTGCCAGAACGAGGGAACCGTAGTATCCTAACCGGTGTCGCTCTAATCAACTTTAATATGCCCCATAATATTTTAATGACCATAACCATAGGGCCATCTGATTAGACATCATAACCTGACACACTAGAAAACTTAAACTCGTCACGACGAGAAGCTTGGAGCTTTCCTGTGGGCAGCATTCTACAAAAACAATCTGCAACAACATATTCTTTCCTTAGAATTAAACGACAAGTCATACGATTTTGAGGTTGTTTGCTTATGCAACATAAACCCTCACCTTATATTTAGGCCTTTGTATAGCTCTGCTATACAATATAAGCCTTAACTCATCTTAGGATCACGAGGTTGTTGTTCATCACGACCTAAACCCTCATATCTTCCAGGCTATTTGTGTGATCATTTCACACAATTGAAAGCCTCAAATTAATAAAATTGGCAGGATGAAACATTCAAATAATTTCTCCTCAAAACTGAAGCCAAACATTAGGATAGCTTGGGAAGTCACCGAGGTTCTCCTCCGGATCTATGACATCCCTTAGTTGTTCCTCCTTTGGACTCTACAATAAATGTTCCAAATTTGAGTCATTCTCTTTTCACACCTCTTTGTCCAATTTTATTGAAAAGTCCTAATCCTTTGACCTCTTTGAAGATATTACTTGTAGTTGTAAAAAATTTGAAATGATGGGCTTATTATGTGCTCACGCTCTAAGGGTTCTTCATCATAAAAATGTAATAAAAATCCTTGATAAATATATATTACTTTGGTGGTCTATTAATGTTAAAAGGGACATATATAACAGTTATGGTTATGCACATCATAAGGGGTCAGAAATGTTGTCAAATTCTGCAAGTGGACTCATCCATCTCAATCACATTCATAAATTTGCATACCATATCGGCACCAGAACGCAAGGTCATGAACTTGCTGAGAAGCTTGTGTTGAAGGCATTTAATATACTAACAATCGATGTCGAAGCCATACTAAGTGGACGAGAACCTCAGGAAAATTCAAAATCAAAGAAGAAGAAGACACCGAATAGAGAGCGAAATGTGAATGATCCCACGAAGATGCACCCAAAAGGAATATCTAATTCAAGGTTAAAAGGCTACTGGAAAAAAAAGATAATCAAAAGTAAATGTTACATATAATCTTAAGTGCTGCTTTAGTTCACTGAAATATTACTCACTAACATGTAATATTGTATACATGAAAGAAGAAAGATATTGGTTCAAGTAATGATAGCATTCTGCAATGTGAGCCAAATTTTTTTCAATGGTGGATCACTTTAGTCAGGTTGAGAACTCGATGTTGCTGAAATTTTTTCTTTACGATTCCCATTATTTTGAAGTATACTTCTTTCCTGACATTTACTTATTACTAATATCAATGAACTAGAATTTTTTGAAACACAACACATAGAGACTTTTACGAGCTTATTAATGGACATAGATAATAATATATAGAACGTATTGCCATAATACGGGTTTATCATTGTATTTAATGTTTAAACTGCAACAAACTATTTATTAATGAGTTATTATTGTCGTATTATTGTTGTTTAAACTATAATAGACTTTTGTATTATTGTCGTTTTATTCAGGAGTTATTATAGGTTTATTATTGTATAGATCTATTGTAATATTGTCGTTTTATTATGAGTTTATTATTGTCACGTAAAAATACCGTAGTACAACCACTACGGATAAAACCTTGACAAAATTTTTGTTGCTCAGCCTGGTTTGATTGGAATCTGTGAGGGCATATTCCAATAAAATCAGCGCTCATGGAATAATAATATATTATAATACAACCTAAACACGATGGTAAAAACACCAAAGTACAACCACTGCAGATAAAAACTTGATAAAATTTCTGCCCATCCGCCTGGTTTGATTGGAATTTGTGGTGGCATATTCCAATAAAATTAGCGCTCATAGAACAATAATATATTAGAATACAACCTAAACATGACTGTAAAAATACTGAATTACAACTGCTGTAGATAAAACCTTGATAAAATTTTTGTCCCTCGGCCTGGTTTGATTGGAATCTCTTGTGGCATATTCCAATAAAACCAGCGCTCGAGGAAGAATAATATATTAAAATACAACTTAAACACATCCGTAAAAATACCGAAGGGCAACCGCTGCGGATAAAACCTTGATAAAATTTCTATCACTCGACCTGGTTCGACTGGAATCTCTAGCAACATATTCTAATAAAATCAACGCTCGTGGAACAATAATATATTAGAAAACAAACACGACCGTAAGAATACCGAAGTACAACCACTGCAGATAAAACCTTGATAAAATTTCTGCCCCTCCGCCTGGTTTAATTGGAATCTCTGGTGGCTTATTCCAATAAAACTAGCACTCATGGAACAATAATATATTAAAATACAACATAAACGCGACCATAAAAATACAGAAGTACAACCGTTGCAGATTAAACCTTGATAAAATTT
This sequence comes from Phalaenopsis hybrid cultivar, assembly GCA_002079205.1. Classification (NCBI taxonomy): domain Eukaryota; kingdom Viridiplantae; phylum Streptophyta; class Magnoliopsida; order Asparagales; family Orchidaceae; genus Phalaenopsis; species Phalaenopsis hybrid cultivar. The sequence continues at coordinate 5,969 of JXCR01117242.1, forward strand.
ATGCCCCTCCGCCTAGTTTGATTGGAATCTCTGGCGGCATATTCCAATAAAATCAGCACTCATGGAACAATAATATATTAGAATACAACCTAAACACGACCGTAAAAATACCAAAGTTCAACCGCTGCGGATAAAACCTTGATAAAATGTCTGCTCCTCCGCCTAGTTTGATTGGAATCTTTGGTGGCATACTCCAATAAAACTAGCACTCGTGGAACGATAATATATTAGAATACAACCTAAACACGACCGTAAAAATACCAAAGTAAAACCGCTGTGAATAAAACCTTGATAAAATTTTTGCCCCTCCGTCTGGTTTGATTGGAATTTTTGGCGACTTATTCCAATCAAATCAGTACTCGTGGAATAACAATATATTAGAATACAACCTAAACACGACCATGAAAATACAGAAGTACAACCACATATTCTAAAAAAATCGTGGTCATTGACCAATATATTATAATAAAACTGCAATACTGCTGAGATACAACCACAGTGCAACATCCCTTCCAATAATTCAAATACTTCGGGAACTCGATGTTGTTAAAATCTGTGTATATTTCTTGAAATAATAAAATTGCAATATTATTTTGAAATAAAATCTGTGTATATCTCTTGCCTGACATTTACTAATGAATATTCTAAATGACAGTTACTAATGAGTATTCCTTAACCTTTCATTACTTATAAAGTATTAATATCATTTTATTCTAGAGCTATTAAGGATTTCTTATTATTTTACTTTACTTCTATGCTATTATTGTCATTTTATTCAGGATTTATAGCGGGTTTCTAATAAAACCTTGGTCGTTGAACAATAAAACCTTATGCCAGTTTGATTGAAATCTTTGGCGGCATATTCTAATAATACCGCAGTCGTTGAACAATATTTTAGAATACAACTGAAATACTGCAGAGATAAAACCACAATACAACATATATCCCATTAATTCAAATACTTCATAAAATGCCACCATAATAAAATGAAGATATAACCGATGGAATATTCTAATAAAATGTGACTCTAAAATAGAATACAACCAAACCAGATGGAGATTAATGTTTCATTTGAATACAACCACAAAGACAATAGTTAATATTAATTTTTGATTGACAATCTATCTAATACAATGAAAATAATACATCAGTTCAATCTTATTTAACAGAGGAGAACCAAATGCAAAGTTTATATGCTAACTCTGCCCGAAATCTTGGCATTTCTTTCTATCAGCGCAGCTCCTTACTCCAATAAATTGGGTTGGCCTGAACAAGTTTTTCGATGTACTTATAGAAAAACATGTCGCAGTCAATGCTGTTACTTTGAGTTGGTACCCCCTTAGCCATTGTCAGCCCCCATGTTCCTGGTTTCCTTGTACCGAAACATAGTCTAGCATCCGCTGCAAACATTGATATCTATAAAGGTTGATGGCACACTTTTTATTTCCTGGGAAAATCAGAATGGGACTGATATATTATATGGCATAAACTTACAACGCGTTTGCATACGACCTTATGCATTTTGTTGGGTAATGAATCATATATTCTCAATTTCTTATCTCTTAAGTCAACAATCAAAAATACCCAAAGCTATTTTCCACAATGAGAAACAAGATGATCCCAGCATTTTTCACTGCTTCCTTCGTGATGTGGCCCAAAAACCTTAAGTTGTCACCACCCTGCATTTTCCGATAATCATGCATGAATTGACACACTTTAATATTTTCATTGACTATAAAAAAATCTTATGACGTCCATTATTTTATTTATATACATAGTATAAAGATGAAATGTATAGGTATCGTCGGAACGAGGTTGGACTTTGAGTTCTCCTCCTACTCAGAATGAGTGCTAAGACATCCATTTGATCATTGTCAATCCATCCATTGCACAGTACGTCATCCATCATACCTCGATCTATTAAAAAGTCTTTAAGGTTGATAATAAATTCATTCCTGAAAAGTATGCATAATATCTGTATCACTTTACTTTAATAAACTTGTAATGCAACGACAGGTTGAAGATTTACTCACTTTACAGAGTATTGTGATAAGCACTGATCAATTACTGTTTGCATTTCCTCAGATATTAGTGCTCGCCCAGGAAAATCAATGTGCGACTTCGTCATTGAGGACTACACATAAACAAAGCTGTTGAAATATCTAATGTACTACACAACATATAAGAAAGTATTACGAAGTATATTAGAAATACCACTGATTCAGGTACGTCCACTGCAACTGGTAACCATGCATGTACTGGAGGTACAAATACCACTATCTGCAAGGCTGTTTGCGTTGTTGGTGATGAAATATTTATATTAGGCTCTTCTGAGGTTAATGAATTATCAACAATTGGTTGTTCTGAGGTGGCAGCAGTATCAAGTAGTTGTTCTATAATATCTAAAATTTGTACATTTATTTGTTCTAGGGATGTGGTTGTCTCTTCATCAGTCATTGGTTCATCAAGCTGAGGTTGCTCATTAGTGTCCATTATTGTTTTTCTTCATTTATAGTCAAAAGAAGTGAAAGGGGAGCTCACAACCTTTTTCCTACGACTGAGTTGGCCCTTAACCTTATGCAATAAGCTGGAAATCAACTTTGTGACTTGAGTAGGCATTCTAACAATTGAGACTTTTTCATGTAAATCTCTTTCCTCAACAATGCCTTGTTCAACAAGAGATGTTTGATGGGGGGAGGAGGGAGTGAGGTTGGGCAGATTCCTCATCAACATGCAGGATTCCAACAAGAGGGGAGGGGGGCTGGGCAGATTCCTCATCAGCATGTGGGATTCCAACAGGAGGGGAGGGGGGATGGGAAGATTCCTCATCAGCATGCGGGATTACAACAGGAGGAGAGGGGGTGATACACCAAAAATATATGTATTTTTAAACCCATATTTTATACTCTTTTTTGGTGATATTGCACTTTAATGGAAGATATTTTTAAGTTTTCTTGTAGGTTTTTAAATTTTAGGGCTTGAAGCAAAAATGATGAAATTTGGAGCAAAAATGAAGAAGTTGAAATTTGTTCAACGCCGATGGCACCGTTTGACAATGAGCAGCAAATTAAATTGCGGAACAGTGGCGCTGACGGTACCAATCTCGGTTCAACTCTTGTTTCTAGAAGATTCAATGAATTTGGACGCTTTTTGAAGAGTTTTTGGAGGCATCTATTGGAGAAACAACTCTAGGCTTTATTTGGGGCTAAAATTTATCAGAAAAGTGAATCTTCTTGAAATCTCATCGTCTCAATTCAACCTTACAAGCATCATACATTCTTTCATTTTTCATTCAACAACCATTTAGAGTCCATTATTCTTATAATTTAGAGTTTTGTGGTGAGATTAAGTGTGAACTTTTCTCGAAGGGTGTTGGAGAAGGAGAAAAGTAAGAGATTTTTTCTTCCTACATTTCCTAGAAGAGACTACAAGGGATTTGCTTTGAGAAAAAGTTTCAGATAAGTGTTGTTTGTTTATTAGTGTTGCATGAACTTTCTTTTATATATGAAATTTGTGTTTTGTTATATCTTTCTCATGAAATCTGAGTAGTTTACTTTATCTTTCTCCATACTTTGAGATATGGTGAAATGAAGAGATAATATGGATGTGCCAATATTAAAATATAGAATAAATTGTGATGATTTTTTAACTCAGAACTTAATTTACCTTTTGATCTGGCCAATTAAATTGTTAAAATATGTTGTGAAAGATATGATCCACGAAATGGAGTATGTGTTCTACAATAGAGTGAGGATCACATTTGATTCCATGAAGGAGAAATAGAATTAAGTGCAAATAAATAAGAAAATATACTTTATTGGGTGTAGAATTGGAGAATCTTTAGGGTGATATACTAAAATCCTCAATTCAATTGGAGTGTTTAAAAACTAAAGTGAGAGTTAGCCTTCAGGTGAATGAAAGTGGGAGCTCTGGAGTGGGAGCCAGTATCCTCATAACGTAGCCACAGATTTAGGGACTAAACCTGGGATTAGCCAATGATTTTCTATAACACTGTATCAGGGTAGAGTATTAAAACTGCTCTTATTTGGTATAATACATATTAAAACCCTTTATCTCATTTCATTTTACCAAAATTTCATTGTAGTGAGAAAGATGTTTTTCACATAAGAAATCTTCATCGCATAAACATAGTTTAATAGTTTAGTAGTTACCCTTTAAACTCTGTATTTCAGTTTTGTTAGTTAAATAATTTAGTTCTAATAATATCTCAACATTTGAAATTAGTGACAGTAATTTTGTTTTGACTTTCTGTGAATACCCTAGTAAATTTATCATTTCAAATTTAAACCTTCCCCGTGGGATCAATATTTTGGGATTAAATAGAAAGTCATTTATTACTTGACAACGATATGTATACTTGCGTTAATATCTCAACATTTGAAATTAGTGACAATAATTTTGTTTTGACTTTCCGTGAATACCCTAATAAATTTATCATTTCAAATTTAAACCTTCCCTGTGGTATCGATATTTGGGGCTTAAATAGAAAGTCATTTATTACTTGATAACGACATGTATACTTGCGTAGAATCCCAACATTAATTGTTTAAATTACTAATTCATAAAATATTGCATCAAACTTTTGGCATCGTTACGTAGCGGAGTCAACTATATAATTTTTACACAACTATATTTTACATTGGGATCAAGTTTTTGGCGCTGTTGCCGGGGAAGGTAATGGTAAATTAAATAGATATTAGAAAATTTAGAGATAATTATATATAAAAAAATTTTAAACTTTAAAAAATTAAAAAAATTCAAAAATCCAAAAAGAAAATATATTTTTATTTCAGAATCATTTTTAGAAATATTTTCTTTGCTTATGTGAAATATTGAATCTGAAGGTTTAATATTTTACGATTTAGAATTAGAACGTACTATTAGAGAATTTTGAAAATAGCAAAAAAAAGTTAAAAACTTAAACGAAATGGCAAATAATTTAAATAGTCAAATAAACAAAAATCGACAAAAACTTTTAAAAGATTATGCTAATCCGACAGCAAATGAACTTCACTTGACTATTCAAAATCCTGATGTTGTTGCTAATTCATTTGAGCTTAAACCTGCTATTATCCAAATGGTTCAAAATAATCAGTTTGGAGGAAGACCTACTGAAGATCCAAACTTACATCTTGCTAATTTTCTTGAAATTTGTGTTACTCTTAAATATGACGGAGTGTCTAATGATGTTGTTAGGCTTAGACTTTTTTCTTTTTCGTTAAGGGATAAAACCAAGACTTGGTTAAATTCATTAGTACTTGGATCTATTAGAACTTGGGGAGAACTATTATAAAAATTCTTAGCTAAATATTTTCCACTCTCGAAAACTGCTAAGCTTAAAAAAGATATTATATCTTTTTGTCAGTTTGAAGAGGAATCGATATATGAAGCTTGAGAAAGATTTAAAGAACTTCTCAGAAAATGTCCACACCATGTTTTACCAGATTGGTTAATAATTCAAACATTTTATAATAGATTAGTAGGATCACTTAGATCTATTATAGATGTTGTTGCGGGTGGATCACTAATGTCAAAACCTTTTGATGAAGCATATTCTTTAATTGAAGAAATGGATACTAACTATTTTTAATGGCCCTCTCAAATGGTAAATCCTAAGAGAGTAGCTAGTATTCATGATTCTGATGCGATGTCTATTTTAACATCTCAAATTGCTGCTATTTTGAAAAAGATTGATCAAATAGGAGTGAACTATTCTCAAATACCCATAGTATTAGAGGAAAATTCACTAGGACAAATCATTGATACTCAATCATCTTATAAAACTTTAAATGTTATAAATAATCAAAATAACAATCCCTATTCTAACTTTTATAATCTTCGATGGAAAAATCACCCTAATTTTAGTTGGAATAATTATAACAATTTGGTGAATCCCTCCAGAAATTTGAACAACCAAGGAAATCTTAGTTATCGACCTTATTATCCTCTTGGATTTAACCTTAATCCTAACCTACAAGTTAAGGAAAAGAAGTTGACGATGGAAGAAGTAATGTTAAATATGGGAAATCAAATACAAAATCAAGGGGTTGCTATTAGAAATATTAAAAATCAATTAGGACATATTGTTACTGCACTCAGTAACAGACCTTTTGGAATTCTTCCGAGTATAGTGGAAGTTAATCCAAAAGATCAAAATAAGGAGCAGATTAAAGCTATTCAATTACGAAGTGGAAAAAAAGTTGAAATAAGGATCTAAAGAGAAACTGAAGTTGATGAAGAGAAGGAAGCAATGGAAAGTGACCAAAATGAAAATGAACAAACAAAAGGTCCTTTAGAAAAATCATTATCTTCATTTCCTCAAAGACTGAAGTAGAAGAACAAACATAAATAATTTACAAACTTTTTGGAAATCATTAAGAAGTTAACGATAAACATTCATTTTGTTGAAGCTTTGGAATAAATGTCAAGTTATGTGAAATTTATGAAGGATATATTAAATAAGAAAATGAAGTTTACAAATCATGAGACCGTTGCACTCAGTGAAGAGTGTAGTGCTATTATTCAGAAAAGGATGTACTAAATAAGAAAAGGAAGTTTACATATCATGAGATCGTTGCACTCAGTGAAGAGTGTAGTGCTATTATTCAGAAAAAGCCTCCTAAAAAATTAAAAGATCATGGTAGTTTTACTATTCCTTGTGCTATTGGTGAATTTTTTTTGGAATTATGTGATTTAAGAGCGAACATCAATCTTATGCCTTTATCAATCTTTAATCGTTTAGATTTGGGAGAAATTTCTCTTACTATTGTAACTCTTCAGTTAACTGATCGATCAATAACTTATCTAAAAGGAGTTATAGAGGATGTATTAGTAAAATTGGATAAATTTATTTTCCCTGTAAACTTTATAGTATTGGATATGAAGGAAGATAAATAAATTCTTATTATTTTGGGAGACAATTTCTTGCAACAGGGAGAGCTGTGATAGATGTGCAAAAAGAAGAATTAATAATGAGAACTAATTATCAAAAAGTAACATTTAATATTACAAAAGCTATGAAATATCCACAATAGAAAAAGATAATGAATGTTTTAAGATGGAAGTAATTGATTATCTAAGTAATGAGCAATTTAAGAATGAGTTTGAAGACAAATTAAAGCAAGGAGAATTTTTTGAAAACAAGGACGAAATAAAAGAAGAAGATTTGGATTATATTCAGAGAAAATTTGAAATTTTAGACTTGTTGGAAAACAATAATAAATATCTTATTCCCTGACTTGAACTGAAAATATTACCTGCCCATTTAAAATATGTGTTTTTAGGAGATTCATCTACATTGCTTGTTATTTTATCTTCATAATTAACAAAAATTCAAGAACAAAAATTAATAGAGATGTTAAAAAAATATAAAAAGATCTTTCATTCTCTTACTACTACTCTCGCTCATTCCCTTAGTCACTTCCTCTCTCACTCCTCTCTCTTGAAATCTTTCTTTTTCACTCTCCCTCTCAGATTCACTCTCTAATATATTGAGTGAGTGTGAGTGAGATGGGGGATCAACTTGTCTCTCGTACAATCTTTCCCTCTCTTGTTAACACTCCCTCTCTCTTGCTCCTTCACTCACTCTCTCAATTTATATGCACGGAATTCTATTAGATGAAAAATATAAGCTTAAAGCTGATCCTCAGAGGAGATTAAACCCAATAATGAAAAAATTTATTAAAACAAAAATTTTAAATGGCTAGATGCTGGAATTATATATTCTATTTCAGATAGTGTTTGGGTAAGTCCAATTCACTGTGTTCTGAAGAAAGGAGGAGTGACCATTGAAGAAAACGAGAAAAATAAATTAATACCAATAAGATAAGTTATTGGTTGTTGAATTTGTATTAACTATAGAAAATTAAACATGACCACCAGAAAAGATCACTTTCCTTTACCTTTTCTAGACCAAATGTTGGATAGATTAGCTGTGAACAAATATTATTGTTTTTTAGATGTATATACCGGTTATCACTAAATTCTAATTGCTCCAGAGGATCAAGAGAAGATAACATTTACTAGCCCATATGAAGCATTTGTTTTTCGTAGAATGACTTTTGGACTATGTAATCCACCTGCAACATTTCAAAAATGTATGATGTCAATCTTTAGCAATTTTATTGAACATGGAACAGAAGTGTTTATGGATGATTTTTTTGTATTTGGAACTTTGTTTTAATTATGTTTAAATAATTTAGAGAAAGTTCTGGAAGTATGTGAAAAAATCAATCTAGTACTAAATTGGAAAAAAATGTCAATTTATGGTTGCAGGAGGAATTGTACTTGAGCATAAAATTTCTGAAAAAGACATGGAAGTAGATCCTGCAAAAATTCAAGTTATTGAAAAATTACCACCTCTGACTAATGTTAAAGAAGTAAGAAGCTTTTTAGGACATATTGGTTTCTATTAGTACCTGTAGTATTTCAGAATTAAAGTTTCAAAATCAGAACCTTCAACAGGTATGTCTTTTCTTTATGTATTTAATATTTTCTTTCACCATTTATTTTTTCAGTTCTTCATGCTAAATCTTTTAAAAATTTAAGTTTGGGGGGAAAGAAAAAATCCTTTTTAAAGAAAGAAACTTAATTTTATTTATCCTCGCTTCGCTATATTTTTAAAAATTTTAAATTTAACATGTCATTTGGTATTAGGGGTTAACTTTAGATAACTATATTTATGTTTCTAAATATGTAGTAAACTTAAGTAAACATTTTCAATAATAAAGGTTAATTTTAGAGATTAAGATATTTGGTATAAAAGAAAAAGACTAATTTTTTTTATTTTAAGTAAAGAAAATTGTATTTTTGAAATATTAAAAATCTCAAAGGTTCATGTAAAAAGAAAATAATTAAACTTTATGAAATCTTTAAGCTAATATAAATTTGTTAAGTGAAGAAATGTAATAAGTTTTTAACTTTATGAAGAGGATAGTGAATTTCAAAATCATTAAAGGCTATCCAGATATAGTAATCCTCGTTTTTAACTTTAAGAAGAGGATAGTGAAGTTCAAAATCATTAAAGGCTATCCAAATATAGTAATCCAACTTTAAAAAGAGGATAGAGAAGTTCAAAATCATTAAAGACTATCCAGATATAGTAATCCTCAAAAAAAGAAAAGAAAAAGGCTATCCAGATATAATAATCCTCACATTAAATTTTATGAAGAGGATAGTGAAGTTCAAAATCATTTTGGTGCTATTGCACTTTAATGGAAGGTATTTTTATATTTTCTTGCAAGTTGTTGAATTTTAGAACTTAAAACAAAAATGAAGTAAAAAGGAAGCAAAAAAGATAAAATTTGGAGAAAAAATGAAGAAGTTGAAATTTTTTCAACGCCGACGGTGCCATTTGACAGTGAGCATCGAATTAAATTGCGGATCACTGGCGCCGCCGGCGCCAGAATGAACGCCAACGGCGCCAGAATGAACGCCAACGGCGCCAATGTCGGTTCAGCCCCTATTTCTAGAAGATTCGACGAATTTGAACGCTTTTTGAAGAGTTTTTATAGGCACCTATTGGAAAACCGACTCTAGACTTTATTTGGGGCCAAAATTGATCAGAAAAGTGACTCTTCCTGACATCTCTTGGTCCCAATTCAATCTTCCACGCATCACACATTTTTCCATTTTTCATTCCACAACCATTTAGAGTCCATTGTTCTTATAATTTAGAGTTTTCTGGTGAGATTAAGTGCAAACTCTTCTCTAAGAGTATTGGAGAAGGAGAAAGTGAGAGATTTCTTCTTTCTACATTTTCTAGAAGAGGCTACAAAGGATTTACTTTGAGAAAGAGTTTCAGATAAGTGTTATTTGCTTATTAGTGTTGTATGAACTTTCTTTTATATATGAAATTTGTGTTTATTGTATCTTTCTCATGAAGTTTGAGTAGTTTACTTTATCTTTCTTCCTACTTTGAGATATGGTGAAATGAAGAGATAATATGAATGTGCCAATATTAAAATATAAAATAAATTGTGATAATTTTTCAACTCAGAACTTAATTTACTTTTTGATATGACCAATTGAATTGTTAAAATATGTTGTGAAACATATGATCCGGGAAATGAAGTATAAGTTCTACAATAGAGTGAGGATCACGTTTGATTCCATGAAGAAGAACTTCGTTCATGGAATTAAGTATAAATAAATAAGAAAATATACTTTGTTGGGTGTAGAATTGGAGAAACTTTAGGGTGGCAGACTAAAATCCTCAATTTGGTCTTAGTGTTTAAAAACTAAAGCGAGAGTTAGCCTTCAGGAGAAGGGAAGTGAGAGCTTTAGAGTGGGAGCCAATATCCTCCTATCCTAGCCATGAATTTAGGGACTAAACCTAGGATTAGCCAATGATTTTCTATAACACTGTATCAAAGTAGAGAATTAAAACTACGCCTATTTGGCACCATGCATATTAAAACCATTTATCTCATCTCATTTTATCAAAATCTCATTGTAGTAAGAAAAGTGTTTTTTTATATAAGAAATCTTCATCACATAAACATAGTTTAATAGTTTAGTAGATACTCTTTAAACTCTGTATTTCAGTTTTGTTAGTTAAATAATTTAGTTCTGATAATATCTCAACATTCAAAATTAGTGACAGTAATTTTGTTTTGACTTTTTGTGAATTTCCTAGTAAATTTATCATTTCAAATTTAAAAATTCACCGTGGGATCGATATTTGGGGCTTAAATAGAAAGTCTTTTATTACTTGATAACGATACATATACTTGCGTAGAATACCAACATTAATTGCTTAAATTTCTAATTCATAAAATATTGCATCAAGCTTTTGGCATCGTTGCATAGCGGAGTCAACTATATAATTTTTAAACAACTATATTTCACATCGAGATCAGGGGTTGGGCAGATTCCTCATCAGCATGTGGGATTACAACAGGAGGGGAGGGGGACTGGGTATATTCTTCATGTAGTACTATGCATGTATCAACTCCGTCTTTTTTATTTTTATCAATTTTATTCTGCAGTATCAACATTTGATCTTGCAGACCTGAAACTCCAACAGTTATTGTATTAAGAGTTCCTTGGAACTCATTGAACCATTTCTCGTTTCCTTTGATCATATCAATTATTTCTTCAAGGTTCTCGTTCATTACATTGTAAATTGGTTCCGGGGTAGTCTCCCCTGAGACCACTGGCCCCATATCAAATGATAAAGGAGGTTCTGTTCCAACTTCAGGCTGACGGTTTTGAAAATGTATAACTAGCGCTGGACTGGGTAATCCCTCATCTGGATTGACTAGCAAAATGAGTTCCTCCTCTTTCAGATCTAAGAATTTATCATTGACCTGCAATTTGTTTGAGGATAAAAATACCTTAATCACTATTCTAGAAATAAATTATTTAACAACAGTGTAAATGACTAACTTGTTTAGTGGTTAGCCTCTTAAAGGCTACATCTATCTGTGAGGAGTTCAAGCTAACAGTTGTAAGCCATCTCAACATTCTGGCTCTGGCCTCAGCATCGACAGGAGTTACCACAGATGTATGCTCAAAAAACTAGAGCTGCATAAAAGATACTAAATATTCAGCATAAAAGATAATTAATAAACAGTAACGATATTCAACTTATANGTAGGTTTTTGAATTTTAGGACTTGAAGCAAAAATGATGAAATTTGGAGAAAAAATGAAGAAGTTGAAATTTGTTCAACGCCGATGGCGTCGTTTGACAATGAGCAGCAAATTAAATTGTGGAACAGTGGCGCTGACGGTACCAATCTCAGTTCAGCTCTTGTTTCTAGAAGATTCGATGAATTTGGACGCTTTTTGAAGAGTTTTTGGAGGCATCTATTGGAGAATCAACTCTAGGCTTTATTTGGGGCTAAAATTTATCAAAAAAGTGAATCTTCTTGAAATCTCATCGTCCCAATTCAACCTTCCAAGCATCATACATTCTTTCATTTTTCATTCTACAATCATTTAGATTCCATTATTCTTATAATTTAGAGTTTTGTGGTGAGATTAAGTGTGGACTTTTCTCAAAGGGTGTTGGCGAAGGAGAAAAGTAAGAGATTTTTTCTTCCTACATTTCCTAGAAGAGGCTACAAGGCATTTGCTTTGAGAAAAAGTTTCAGATAAGTGTTGTTTGTTTATTAGTGTTGCATGAACTTTCTTTTATATATGAAATTTGTGTTTTGTTATATCTTTCTCATGAAATCTGAGTAGTTTACTTTATCTTTCTCCATACTTTGAGATATGGTGAAATGAAGAGATAATATGGATGTGCCAATATTAAAATATAAAATAACTTTATCTTTCTCCCTACTCTAAGATATGGTGAAATGAAGAGATAATATGGATGTGCCAATATTAAAATATAAAATAAATTGTGACTATGAGATATGATGAAATGAAGAGATAAAATGAATGTGCCATAATTAAAATATAAAATAAATTGTGATGATTTTTAACTCAGAACTTAATTTACTTTTTGATCTGACTAATTAAATTGTTAAAATATGTTGTGAAAGATATGATCCACGAAATGGAGTATGTGTTCTACAACAGAGTGAGGATCACATTTGATTCCATGAAGGAGAACTTCGTTCATAGAATTAAGTGCAAATAAATAGGAAAATATACTTTATTGGGTGTAGAATTGGAGAATCTTTAGGGTGATATACTAAAATCCCCAATTCAATTGGAGTGTTTAAAAACTAAAGTGAGAGTTAGCCTTCAGGTGAATGAAAGTGGGAGCTCTGGAGTGGGAGCCAGTATCCTCATAACGTAGCCACAGATTTAGGGACTAAACCTGGGATTAGCCAATGATTTTCTATAACACTGTATCAGTATTAAAACTGCTCTTATTTGGTATAATACATATTAAAAACCATTTATCTCATTTCATTTTACCAAAATTTCATTGTAGTGAAAAAGATGTTTTTCACATAAGAAATCTTCATCACATAAACATAGTTTAATAGCTTAGTAGTTACCCTTTAAACTCTGTATTTCAGTTTTGTTAGTTAAATAATTTAGTTCTAATAATATCTCAACATTTGAAATTAGTGACAGTAATTTTGTTTTGACTTTCTGTGAATACCCTAGTAAATTTATCATTTCAAATTTAAACCTTCCATGTGGGATCGATATTTGGAGATTAAATAGAAAGTCATTTATTACTTGATAACGATATGTATACTTGCGTTCATATCTCAACATTTGAAATTAGTGACAGTAATTTTGTTTTGACTTTCTGTGAATACCCTAGTAAATTTATCATTTCAAATTTAAACCTTCCATGTGGGATCGATATTTGGGGCTTAAATAGAAAGTCATTTATTACTTGATAACGATATGTATACTTGCGTAGAATCTCAACATTAATTGCTTAAATTACTAATTCATAAAATATTGCATCAAGCTTTTGGTATCGTTACGTAGCGGAGTCAACTATATAAATTTTACACAACTATATTTTACATTGGGATCAAGTTTTTGGCGCCGTTGCCGGGGAAGGTAATGGTAAATTAAATAAATATTAGGAAATTTAGAGATAATTATATATAAAAAAATTTTAAATTTTAAAAAATTAAAAAAATTCAAAAATCCAAAAAGAAAATATATTTTTATTTCAGAATCATTTTTAGAAAATTTTTCTTTGCTTATTATATTTGCTTATGTGAAATATTGAATCTGAAGGTTTAATATCTTACGATTTAGAATTAGAACGTACTATTAGAGAATTTTGAAAACAACAAAAAGAAGTTAAAAACTTAAACGAAATGGCGAATAATTTAAATAGTCAAATAAATGAAAATCGACAAAAACTTTTAAAAGATTATGCTAATCCGACAGCAAATGAACTTCACTTGACGATTCAAAATCCTGATGTTGCTGCTAATTCATTTGAGCTTAAACCTGCTATTATCCAAATGGTACAAAATAATCAGTTTGGAGGATGACCTACTGAAGATCCAAACTTACATCTTGCTAATTTTCTTGAAATTTGTGTTACTCTTAAATATGACGGAGTGTCTAATGATGTTGTTAGGCTTAGACTTTTTTCTTTTTCGTTAAGGGATAAAACCAAGACTTGGTTAAATTCATTAGTACTTGGATCTATTAGAACTTGGGGAGCACTATCATAAAAATTCTTAGCTAAATATTTTTCACTCTCGAAAATTGCTAAGCTTAAAAATGATATTATATCTTTTTGTCAGTTTGAAGAGGAATCGATATATGAAGCTTGAGAAAGATTTAAAGAACTTCTCAGAAAATGTCCACACCATGTTCTACCAGATTGGTTAATAATTCAAACATTTTATAATGGATTAGTATGAACACTTAGATCTATTATAGATGTTGTTGCGGGTGGATCACTAATGTCAAAACCTTTTGATGAAGCATATTCTTTAATTGAAGAAATGGATACTAACTATTTTTAATGGCTCTCTGAAAGGGTAAATCCTAAGAGAGTAGCTAGTATTTATGATTCTGATGCAATGTCTATTTTAACATCTCAAATTGCTGCTATTTTGAAAAAGATTGATCAAATAGGAGTGAACTATTCTCAAATACCCATAGTATTAGAGGAAAATTCACTAGGACAAATCATTGATACTCAATCATCTTATAAAACTTTAAATGTTATAAATAATCAAAATAACAATCCCTATTCTAACTTTTATAATCCTGGATGGAAAAATCACCCTAATTTTAGTTGGAATAATTATAACAATTTGGTGAATCCCTCCAGAAATTTGAACAACCAAGGAAATCCTAGTTATCGACCTTATTATCCTCTTGGATTTAACCTTAATCCTAACCTACAAGTTAAGGAAAAGAAGTTGACGATGGAAGAAGTAATGTTAAATATGGGAAATCAAATACAAAATCAAGGGGTTGCTATTAGAAATATTAAAAATCAATTAGGACATATTGTTACTGCACTCAGTAACAGACCTTTTGGAATTCTTCCGAGTATAGTGGAAGTTAATCCAAAAGATCAAAATAAGGAGCAAATTAAAGCTATTCAATTACGAAGTGGAAAAAAAGTTGAAATAAGGATCCAAAGAGAAACTGAAGTTGATGAAGAGAAGGAAGCAATGGAAAGTGACCAAAATGAAAATGAACAAACAAAAGGTCCTTTAGAAAAACCATTATCTTCATTTCCTCAAAGACTGAAGTAGAAGAACAAACATAAACAATTTACAAAATTTTTGGAAATCATTAAGAAGTTAACGATAAACATTCATTTTGTTGAAGCTTTGGAACAAATGTCAAGTTATGTGAAATTTATGAAGGATATACTAAACAAGAAAAGGAAGTTTATAGATCATGAGACCGTTGCACTCAGTGAAGAGTGTGGTGCTATTATTCAGAAAAAGCCTCCTAATAAATTAAAAGATCTTGGTAGTTTTACTATACCTTGTGCTATTGGTGAATTTTTTTTTGGAATTATGTGATTTAAGAGCGAGCATCAATCTTATGCCTTTATCGATCTTTAAACGTTTAGATTTGGGAGAGATTTCTCTTACTATTGTAACTCTTCAGTTAACTGATCGATCAATAACTTATCTAAAAGGAGTTATAGAGGATGTATTAGTAAAATTGGATAAATTTATTTTCCCTGTAAACTTTATAGTATTGGATATGAAGGAAGATAAATAAATTCCTATTATTTTGGGGAGACAATTTCTTGCAATAGAGAGAGCTGTGATAGATGTGCAAAAAGGAGAATTAATAATGAGAATTAATTATCAAAAAGTAACATTTAATATTACAAAAGCTATGAAATATCCAACAATAGAAAAAGATAATGAATGTTATAGGATGGAAGTAACTGATTATCTAAGTAATGAGCAATTTAATAATGAGTTTGAAGACAAATTAAAGCAAGGAGAATTTTTTGAAAACAAGGATGAAATAAAAGAAGAAGATTTGGATTATATTCAGGGAAAATTTGAAATTTTAGACTTGTTGGAAAACAATAATAAATATCTTATTCCTTCAAGTATTAAACCACCTGACTTGAACTGAAAATATTACCTGCCCATTTAAAATATGTGTTGTTAGGAGATTCATCTACATTGCTTGTTATTTTATCTTCGTAATTAACAAAATTTCAAGAACAAAAATTAATAGAGATGTTAAAAAAATATAAAAAGATTTTTGGATGAACTTTAGCAGATATTAAAGGAATTAGTTCTTCAATTTATATTCACGGAATTCTATTAGATGAAAAATATAAGCTTAAAGCTGATCCTCAGAGGAGATTAAACCCAATAATGGAAAAATTTGTTAAAACGAAATTTTAAAATGGTTGGATCCTGGAATTATATATTCTATTTCAGATAGTGTTTAGGTAAGTCCAATTCACTGTGTTCTGAAGAAAGGAGGAGTGATCGTTGAAGAAAACGAGAAAAATAAATTAATACCAATAAGACAAGTTACTGGTTGTTGAATTTATATTGACTATAGAAAATTAAACATGGTCACCAGAAAAGATCACTTTCTTTTACCTTTTCTAGTCCAAATGTTGGATAGATTAGCTGGGAACAAATATTATTATTTTTTAGATGGATATACCGGTTATTACTAAATTCCAATTGCTCTAGAGGATCAAGGGAAGATAACATTTACTAGCCCATATGAAACATTTGTTTTTCGTAGAATGCCTTTTGAACTATGTAATCCACCTGCAACATTTCAAAGATGTATGATGTCAATCTTTAGCAATTTTATTGAACATGGAACGTAAGTGTTTATGGATGATATTTTTGTATTTGGAACTTTGTTTTAATTATGTTTAAATAATTTAGAGAAAGTTTTAGAAGTATGTGAAAAAATCAATCTAGTACTAAATTGGAAAAAAATGTCAATTTATGGTTGCAGGAGGAATTGTACTTGAGCATAAAATTTCTGAAAATGACATGGAAGTAGATCCTGCAAAAATTCAAGTTATTGAAAAATTACCACCTCCTACTAATGTTAAAGAAGTAAGAAGCTTTTTAGGACATATTGGTTTCTATTAGTACCTGTAGTATTTCAGAATTAAAGTTTCAAAATCAGAAACTTCAACAGGTATGTCTTTTCTTTATGTATTTAATATTTTCTTTCACCATTTATTTTTTTAGTTCTTCATGCTAAATCTTTTAAAAATTTAAGTTTGGGGGGAAAGAAAAATTTCTTTTTAAAGAAAGAAACTTAATTTTATTTATCCTCGCTTAGCTATATTTTCAAAAATTTTAAATTTAACATGCCCTTTGGTATTAGGGGTTAACTTTAGATAACTATATTTATGTTTCTAAATATGTAGTAAACTTAAGTAAAAATTTTCAATAATAAAGGTTAATTTTAGAGATTAAGATATTTGGTTAAAAAGAAAAAGACTAAATTTTTCTATTTTAAGTAAAGAAAATTGTATTTTCAAAATATTAAAAATCTTAAAGGTTCATGTAAAAAGAAAAGAATTAAACTTTATGAAATCTTTAAGCTAATATAAATTTGTTAAGTGAAGAAATGTGACAAGTTTTTGATTTTATGAAGAGGATAGTGAAGTTCAAAATCATTTTGGTGATATTGCACTTTAATGGAAAGTATTTTTATATTTTCTTGCAAGTTGTTGAATTTTAGAACTTGAAGCAAAAATGAAGTAAAAAAGGAAGCAAAAAAGATAAAATTTGGAGAAAAAAATGAAGAAGTTGAAATTTTTTCAACGCCGACGGTGCCATTTGACAGTGAGCATCGAATTAAATTGCGGATCACTGGCGCCGGCGGCGCCAGAATGGGCGCCAATGTCGGTTCAGCCCCTATTTCTAGAAGATTCGACGAATTTGGACGCTTTTTGAAGAGTTTTTATAGGCACCTATTGGAGAACCGACTCTAGACTTTATTTGGGGCCAAAATTGATCAAAAAAGTGACTCTTCCTGACATCTCATGGTCCCAATTCAATCTTCCACGCATCACACATTCTTCCATTTTTCATTCCACAACCATTTAGAGTCCACTGTTCTTATAATTTAGAGTTTTGTGGTGAGATTAAGTGCAAACTCTTTTCTAAGAGTATTGGAGAAGGAGAAAAGTGAGAGATTTCTTCTTCCTACATTTTCTAGAAGAGGCTACAAAGGATTTGCTTTGAGAAAGAGTTTCAGATAAGTGTTGTTTGCTTATTAGTGTTGTATAAACTTTCTTTTATATATGAAATTTGTGTTTATTGTATCTTTCTCATGAAGTTTGAGTAGTTTACTTTATCTTTCTTCCTACTTTGAGATATGGTGAAATGAAGAGATAATATGAATGTGCCAATATTAAAATATAAAATAAATTGTGATAATTTTTCAACTCATAACTTAATTTATTTTTCGATATGACCAATTGAATTATTAAAATATGTTGTGAAACATATGATCCTGGAAATGGAGTATAAGTTCTACAATAGAGTGAGGATCACATTTGATTCCATGAAGAAGAACTTCGTTCATGGAATTAAGTACAAATAAATAAGGAAATATACTTTGTTGGGTGTAAAATTGGAGAAACTTTAGGGTGGCAGACTAAAATTCTCAATTTGGTCTTAGTGTTTAAAAACTAAAGCGAGAGTTAGCCTTCAGGAGAAGGGAAGTGAGAGCTTTGGAGTGGGAGCCAGTATCCTCCTAGCCTAGCCATGAATTTAGAGACTAAACTTAGGATTAGCCAATGATTTTCTATAACACTGTATCAGAGTAGAGAATTAAAACTACGCCTATTTGGCACCATACATATTAAAACCATTTATCTCATCTCATTTTATCAAAATCTCATTGTAGTGAGAAAAGTGTTTTTTACATAAGAAATCTTCATCACATAAACATAGTTTAATAGTTTAGTAGTTACTCTTTAAACTCTGTATTTCAGTTTTGTTAGTTAAATAATTTAGTTCTGATAATATCTCAACATTCAAAATTAGTGACAGTAATTTCGTTTTGACTTTCTGTGAATTTCCTAGTAAATTTATCATTTCAAATTCACCGTGGGATCGATATTTGGGGCTTAAATAGAAAGTCCTTTATTACTTGATAACGATACATATACTTGAATAAAATACCAACATTAATAGCTTAAATTTCTAATTCATAAAATATTGCATTAAGCTTTTGACATCTTTGCATAGCGGAGTCAATTATATAATTTTTACACAACTATATTTCACATCGGATCAGGGGGTTGGGCAGATTCCTCATTAGCATGTGGGATTACAACAGGAGGGGAGGGGGACTGGGCATATTCTTCATGTAGTACTATGCATGTATCAACTCCCTCTTTTTTATTTTTATCAATTTTATTCTGCAGTATCAAAATTTGATCTTGCAGACCCGAAACTCTAACAGTTATTGTATTAAGAGTTCCTTGGAACTCATTGAACCATTTCTCGTGTCATTTGATCATATCAATTATTTCTTCAAGGTTCTCGTTCATTACATTGTAAATTGGTTCCGGGGCAGTCTCCCCTGAGACCACTGGCCCCATATCAAATGATAAAGGAGGTTCTGTTCCAACTTTAGGCTGACGGTTTTGAAAATGTATAACTAGCACTGGACTGGGTAATCCCTCATCTGGATTGACTAGAAAATTGAGTTCCTCCTCTTTCAGATCCAAGAATTTATCATTGACCTGCAATTTGTTTCAGGATAAAAATACCTTAATCACTATTCTAGAAATAAATTATTTAACAACACTGTAAATGACTGACATGTTTAGTGGTTAACCTCTTAAAGGCTACATCTATCTGTGAGGAGTTCAAGCTAACAGTTGTAAGCCATCTCAACATTCTGGCTCTGGCCTCAGCATCGACAAGAGTTACCACAGATGTATGCTCAAAAAACTAGAGCTGCCTAAAAGATACTAAATATTCAACATAAAAGATAATTAATAAACAGTAACGATATTCAACTTATACAATATATTAACCGTTAGCAAATAAAGAAAACCATTTATGTATCTAATAGGCCGATTCTACAATAATTTGATGGCCACTGCATTAATTTGCTCTATAAGGAAATCACAGAGCACGACTGACCAATTAAATGAGGCAAAAGTCTGTATATTCTCCCTAAAGTTGTTAAGTCCTTTGGTTACACTAAAATTACTGGATGGAAAAAATTAAATTTGATAACAAAAATTTTACAAACAATTTAACAAAAGGGGTAGAAGACCCCTCTCTTGCGAAGTCCAATAGATTATTCTTCATCTGTTGGGCATTCACGCCACAAAATGNCAAAGTTGTTAAGTCCTTCGGTTACACTAAAATTACTGGATGGAAAAAATAGATTTGATAACAAAAATTTTACAAACAATTTAACAAAAAGGGTAGAAGACCCCTCTCTTGCGAAGTCCAATAGATTATTCTTCATCTGTTGGGCATTCACGCCACAAAATGGATGTTTACTCCACTTTGACACCGTACCTCTAGTTGGCATGTCAATTAACAGGGCAACTTCATCGGGCAACAGTATTAACTCTTTCCCTCCAATTTTGAAAACCATTTTATCATGCTGCCAACATTGCAAAATTTGCAGTGTCAAGACATTCTCTTGAGGATAAGGAGGGAGCTCCAAGAACTGCTCGACATTCATTACTTTAAGCTCATTTCTCGTGTCCTCAGATATTGAATGCTTGAACTTATCCATCACATCTCTCACTACAGATGACCGACTTCTACAACTCATTGATCTTGGGTTCACAGACCTACAAAAATAATACAATGCAACAAATATCAGGTGTTATTTCAATGGCATTTCAATGTCATTATTAAGGTGTTGTTCGGATGTGGTTGTATTATTATGATATTATTACGGTATTATTATGGTTATATTTTTGGTGGTATTATTCACGCAGTACTACAATATTATTACGGTTATATTACAATATTATTAAGGATATATTTCGATAGTATTATTTTTGTACTATTATGGTATTATTACAAAATTATTACGGTTATATTTCAGTTATATTATGATATTAACTGTTTAACTAGTATTATGGAATTATTATGGTTTTATTTGTTTTTATTATTCAGTATTAATCAGGTTTTGTATAGGAGAACTGCATTTTAATTAAAAGAACTGCATTTTATTTAAAAGAACTACATTTTATCACCGTAATAATAACTATTACCTGGAGGAAGCATAGTTTTATTATGTTTTAGGTAGTATTACAGTATTAACTGCATTTTACCACGATATTATTTAGAAGAAAAAATTCATTTTAATTGGGTTATGTTCTCGTATTATCACGTAAGGTTGATAATCTTTTCAAAGAAAAAACGACCAAGAACATAAAATATTACCTGGAGGAACCCTCTTCAATAACATTCTTCTTACGGTCATTGGCTTTTTTCTTCTTCTATTCATCGGACTCCATTCTCGATGGCTCATCTTCGGTTTCCATTCTCAACGGCTTTTCGGCTTCCACTATCATAGGGTTTTCTTGGGTTTCCATCTCAGAAGGCTCGACTTTCATCTTGATAAGCTGAACTCTAGTAGTTAACTGGCGAATGTACTTCGACTGACGAACGGAGACTCGAAATCCTAAACAGATGGCGAATGACAAAAGAGGTGGTGAGCCTGTCGGTTTTCCTCCGGAGTATTTTTTGATGGCCGTTTCGTATTTTGTTTCCGTTCAATTTATTCATAGCGCTCGGACGGGAGTAAAGCCAGGTCCCACGTGATAAAAGCATTTTTTAATTTCAAGGAACACTCGAATGTTACTGTAATACAACCATACTAATACTCGACTTAATAAAAACATAATAACAAAATAACGAAACCACGATAACACCGCAGTACACTACAAAAATATCTTGGTTGCAAAATAAGCTAATAACATCAATGTCACCATAATAACACTCGAAATACAACCATACTAATACATCATTGTGATGTTAATAAACAAAAATGTTAATAACACTCAAATCACTCCACAATAAAATAATAATACTACATAATGAAACATAGAACAATAATACTTAAATAATTTACTAATAATACCACAATATTACAAGCAGTCGAATAAACATAACGAAACATACAACAATAACCATCATTTAATACATCTATGATAGTTGAATAAACATCATTAATATTAAGCAAAGGGGAGGTCGGTCCGTTGGTTTGTAGAGTCAACTCCAACTCTGTTGGTTAAATTTGTAGGCAATGAGATCAGAGTTATTTAATGACTCATTGAGGGCTTGGTTAGAATTATTGAAGAAGCTGAAAAATTGCAACATATTTAATATTCATTTTGGTGGAAGGGAGAGTTCCTTGATTGCTTGGAGACAATGAGATTGAGTTATTTAGTGATTCAGATAATCTTGAAAGATAAGCAGTAAAAAAATCATTCACATCAATGATCAAATGTTGATTAAGAGAAAGTTTCAGGCTGTTCGCACACCTAAAGTTGATGGAGTTATATAATCTGATGCCAATGCCGAAGATGTGATTTGTATTGGGTAATTCAGGGTAATGGGTTTGCTAAATTATGGAAACAAAATAAAATATTATTGTAAGTTATGATATTATAGACTTTTTAAGTCTCATGTGACTGGGATTCCAACTGGTTCACCTGACGGAACACCATTCACGTGAGACTTACAAAGTCCAGAACATCATAACTTACAATTACATTTTATTATGTTTCCATAATTTAGCAAACCCATTACGACTTACCCGATACAAATCACATCTTCGCCATTGACACCCAATTTTATAACTACCTCAACTTTAGATGAGCGAACAGTCTGAAACTTCCTATTAATCAACATTTGATCATTGATGTGAATGATTTTTCGACTGCTTATCTTTCGAGATTAGTTAAATCACCAAATAACTCCATCTCATTTCTTCTGAGCAATCAAGGAGCTCTCCCTTCCACTAAAATGAATATTACATATATTGCAATTTTCAGCTTCTTCATGATTCTAACCAAGCCCTCAATGAGTCATTAAATAACTCTATCTCATTGCCCTCAAATTTGTATCAAATGGTTCAAAAAACAGTACTTGGCTTGTTCACCCTTGTTACTTCTTTCCTGCATGCAATGATTTAAGTTATAGAAATGCAATGTTCTAAAGAGAAATAAATTTTCAAAATACAAACACTATAGTAGAACAAAGTGTGTCTACTAAAAGAACAATGACAACAACACTATAATCACACAACAATAAAACCACAGAAACACAACAATAAATCTGTCTTCAACAATACAATGACACAACAATAAAACTATAATAATACCAAAATAGCCCCACAATAACACCAACATCCCTCATTAACAAAAATAACACGAGAATACTGTCAAGATAATATTGTGGTAACACTTAACACCATTACTCCGGCCAAAATGCCAGCATGACATAAACAGTTACAACGACAACAACTTCGAATAAACTGAAAACCACAAAAGTAACACTCCGATAAACCTAGAGAATCAACTAGTTAAACACAAGTAATGAGACAAATGCCATAAATATCTCTCCGATAAACAACTAAAGTAACTATTAAATCAACTAATTAAACATTCGATAAGCGCAGACAAATGCGAGAAATATCCACTAAATCAAAAAATAAAACTCGCACAAACCCTAGAACCCAAACCACAACAATGTATTTAAGATAAAAAAAAAACATTCTGAGCGAAGCTAAACTCACTTGGATCTGGAAGTCGTTGTCGTTGTCTTCGTCGAGAGAGTAATCCATTTCGGCAGCTCCAAACCCTAAAGTGGGAAAATAAAGTGGAGGGAAAACCCGGGAAAGGGCCTTTATGCTTTTCATTTTCCGAAAAAAGGAGGGTCGGGTCGGGCCGCGGGAGTTAAAAAATAAGGAATTTACATATTTTGCAGTAGTGGGCCGGATTCCACGTGGCATTTTTTAATTGGTTACCGCTTGCAGGCTTCCATACGTTGCACGTATGGAATAATTTTTCCTCTATATGGACTAGGTCACTTATGTAGGAGAGATAAATATAGGTGCTATGGGCTTCATTAAGTGGGCTCAGTTCAACCACTTCAGTAGGTGAGCTCAGTTTAGCCACTTCGACAGGTAGGCTCAGTTCATATGACTCGTTGGCATCCATGTCAGTCTTCGTATGAAAAGCCTTATTTAGTTATTTAATCATATTTGTGTATACAAAACTTATTGATTTATTTATTTATATCTCTAATCGCTGCATCAAGCGCTGTTTGACGACAGTGTCAGATTTACATTAAATAGAATTTATCAAATCCGATAAATCCAACAAAGCGTAACAGGAGCGAGGGTCGCAAGTAACATAACATCGACCTAATTTTATTAAACCTGCCTCACAACCAGATTTAATNGTATTTGTGTATACAAAACTTATTGATTTATTTATTTATATCTCTAATCGTTGCATCAAGCGCTGTTCGACGGCAGTGTCAGATTTACATTAAATAGAATTTATCAAATCCGATAACTCCAACGAAGCGTGACAGGAGCGAGGGTCGCAAGTAACATAACATCGACCTAATTTTATTAAACCTGCCTCACAACCACATTTAATAAATATAAATTTAGGTAAAATAGTAGAAATAATGGAGATACTGAGATTTAAGGGAGAGTTGAATTTATTTATTTATTTTTTTATGTATAAGTAAAATTTAAGATTAAATTTTATTAGAAAGTGCTGCCAAACAATCCTGAGGGGTTTATCCTTGGGTTTTATACTCAAAACACAGACGTATTCTCCCTCTCCATCTCTCCTCTCTGGTTATCCCTCACAGTCCAGTCGACGGCCGAANGCTGCTGCGTGCGGACGCCGATCCGCATGGAATAATTTTTCCCAAAACACAGACGTATTCTCCCTCTCCATCTCTCCTCTCTGGTTATCCCTCACAGTCCAGTCGACGGCCGAAAACCTTTAATGGCCGTGTCTTTTTTCCCTACCACCAACCATCTCTTCCCTATTCCATTCAGGGAGAGCCATTCCGTTCTCCACGGCCACCTAAAACTTGAGATTAAACTCAGCCCCGTCTCCTTAGCCATAGCCGCTCGGAGGCGGAGTTGGAAGTGCAATTTCTCAGCCCAGGAACGCACTGCGAAGCAGCAACAGCGAAGGAAATCAGAGCCTGTCGTCGACCCAGTTGGCTTTCTCTCCAAAGTCGGAATCTCCGACCGCGCTTTTGCTCAGTTTCTCCGTGAACGGTAGTTCTCAACACTCATCCTTTCGCTTGTTATGGTCAACGCCGTTCTGTTTCATTTGTGTTATTCACTCATTGTCCAGGTACAAGGCCTTAAAGGACCGTAGATTTGATCTTTGTTCACGCTTTACAGATATGATGGAGGCTTCTTCTGGGTGGGGTTCCTTTTCCAATTAATTTTGCTTTGCAGTAAGATGTTCCGAGTTTTTTTGAGCAGCTAACGTTGGGGAGTCTTCATTTTGCACAGGTATGAAATATTAGGAATGCATCGACACCGTCAACATCGTGTGGATTTCATGGATTGGGCTCCAGGTAACTGTTCCTTTCATTTCCTCTTCATTAAAGGAAAATTCTTATGGCTTTTCTAAATGAATGCGCTATAGTTATGGGGATTTTTTTCCTAGTTTAGTTAAGATCAGCATTTAAAAATAAAATTTTAATAACCGGAGGCAAATTTATTGTATCTTGATTGTTTCATAAGTTCCTTGGGTATATTTGTTTCTTTCAATGCAGTAAAGTTGATATGTTTCTAAGAGAAGTTGTGCATTGATTTTCGGAGTCACANGTAAAATTTTAATAACCGGAGGCAAATTTATTGTATCTTGATTGTTTCATAAGTTCCTTGGGTTTATTTGTTTCTTTCAATGCAGTAAAGTTGATATGTTTCTAAGAGAAGTTGTGCATTGATTTTCGGAGTCACANCCATAGTTTTATTACGTTTTAGGTAGTATTACAGTATTAACTGCATTTTACCATGATATTATTTAGAAGAAAAAATTCATTTTAATTGGGATATGTTCTCGTATTATCACGTAAGGTTGATAATCTTTTCAAAGAAAAAACGACCAAGAACATAAAATATTACCTGGAGGAACCCTCTTCAATAACATTCTTCTTACGATCATTGGCTTTTTTCTTCTTCTATTAATCGGATTCCATTCTCGATGGCTCATCTTTGGTTTCCATTCTCAACGGCTTTTCGGCTTCCACTATCATAGGGTTTTCTTGGCTTTCCATCTCAGAAGGCTCGACTTCCATCTTGATAAGTTGAACTCTAGTAGTTAACTGGCGAATGTACTTCGACAGACAAACGAAACTCAAAACCCTAAACAGATGGTGAATGACAAAAGAGGTGGTGAGCCTGTCGGTTTTCCTCCGGAGTATTTTTTGATGGCCGTTTCGTATTTTGTTTCCGTTCAATTTATTCATAGCACTCGGACGGGAGTAAAGCCGAGTCCCACGTGATAAAAACATTTTTTAATTTCAAGGAACACTCGAATGTTACTGTAATACAACCATGCTAATACTCGACTTAATAAAAACATAATAACAAAATAACAAAACCACGATAACACCGCAGTACACTACAAAAATATCTTGGTTGCAAAACAAGCTAATAACATCAATGCCACCATAATAACACTCGAATAATACCATGATACAACCATACTAATGCATCATTGTGATGTTAATAACACTCCAATCACTCCGCAATAAAATAATAATACTACATAATGAAACATAGAACAATAATACTCAAATAATTCACTAATAATACCACAATATTACAACCAATCGGATAAACATAACGAAACATACAACAATAACCATCATTTAATACATCTATGATAGTTGAATAAACATCATTAATATTAAGCAAAGGGGAGGTCGGTCCGTTGGTTTGTAGAGTCAACTCCAACTCTGTTGGTTAAATTTGTAGGCAATGAGATCAGAGTTATTTAATGACTCATTGAGGGCTTGGTTAGAATTAGTGAAGAAGCAGAAAAATTGGAAGGGAGAGTTCCTTGATTGCTTGGAGGCAATGAGAATGAGTTATTTAGTGATTCAGATAATCTTGAAAGATAAGCAGTAAGAAAATCATTCACATCAATGATCAAAGGTTGATTAAGAGAAAGTTTCAAGCTGTTCGCACACCTAAAGTTGATGGGGTTATTTAATCTGATGCCAATGGCGAAGATGTGATTTGTATTGGGTAATTCGGGGTAATGGGTTTGCTAAATTATGTAAACAAAATAAAATATTATTGTAAATTATGATATTATGGACTTTTTAAGTCTCATGTGACTGGTGTTCCAACTGGTTCACCTGACGGAACACCATTCACGTGAGACTTAAAAAGTCCAGAACATCATAACTTACAATTACATTTTATTATGTTTCCATAATTTAGCTAACCCATTACGACTTACCCGATACAAATCACATCTTTGCCATTGACAACCGATTTTATAACTACCTCAATTTTTTATGAGCGAACAGTCTGAAACTTCCTATTAATCAACATTTGATCATTGATGTGAATGATTTTTTGACTGCTTATCTTTCAAGATTAGCTAAATCACCAAATAACTCCATCTCATTTCTTTTGAGCAATCAAGGAGCTCTCCCTTCCACTAAAATGAATATTACATATATTGCAATTTTCAGCTTCTTCATGATTCTAACCAAGCCCTCAATGAGTCATTAAATAACTCCATTTCATTGCCCTCAATTTTGTATCAAATGGTTCAAAAAACAATACTTGGCTTGTTCACCCTTGTTACTTCTTTCATGCATGCAATGATTTAAGTTATAGAAATGCAATGTTCTAAAGAGAACTAAATTTTCAAAATACAAACACTATAGTAGAACAAAGTGTGTCTACTAAAAGAACAATGACAACAACACCATAATCACACAACAATAAAACCATGAAAACACAACAATAAATCTGTCTTCAACAGTACAATGACACAACAATAAAACCATAATAATACCAAAATAGCCCCACAATAATACTAACATCCCTCATTAACAAAAATAACACGAGAATACTGCCAAGATAATATTGCGGTAACACTTAACACCATTACTTCGGCCAAAATGCCAGCATGACATAAACAGTTACAACGACAACAACTTCGAATAAACTGAAAACCACAAAAGTAACACTCCGATAAACCTAGAGAATCAACTAGTTAAACACAAGTAATGAGACAAATGCCATAAATATCTCTCAGATAAACAACTAAAGTAATTATTAAATCAACTAATTAAACATTCGATAAGCGTAGACAAATGCGAGAAATATCCATTAAATCAAAAAATAAAACTCGCACAAACCCTAGAACCCAAACCACAACTATGTCTTTAAGATAAAAAAAAAACATTCTGAGCGAAGCTAAACTCACTTGGATCTGGAAGTCGTTGTCGTTGTCTTCGTCGAGAGAGTAATCAATTTCGGCAGCTCCAAACCCTAAAGTGGGAAAATAAAGTGGAGGGAAAACTCGGGAAAGGGCCTTTATGCTTTTCATTTTCCGAAAAAAGGAGGGTCAGGTCGGGCCGCGGGAGTTAAAAAATAAGGAATTTACATATTTTGCAGTAGTGGGGCCGAATTCCACGTGACATTTTTTAATTGGTTACCGCATGCAGGCTTCCATACGTTGCACGTATGGAATAATTTTTCCTCTATATGGACTAGGTCACTTATGTAGGAGAGATAGATATAGGTGCTATGGGCTTCATTAAGTGGGCTCAGTTCAACCACTTCAGTAGGTGAGCTCAGTTTAGCCACTTCGACAGGTAGGCTCAGTTCATATGACTCGTTGGCATCCATGTCAGTCTTCGTATGAAAAGCCTTATTTAGTTATTTAATCGTATTTGTGTATACAAAACTTATTGATTTATTTATTTATATCTCTAATCG
>JXCR01117248.1:7063-30256 GCA_002079205.1 Phalaenopsis hybrid cultivar
TTGTGTGTCTAGGTTTGTGAGTCACGTTGAATGAGTCATTGGAGATGACAAAACTTATCTTAATATCTTAAACTTGTTAGCATCTAGCAATTCATTTATAAAGTTTAAAATATGTTCCTATTTAATCTTCAGTTTGTACCCGTTCTACTAATTAAAATTTCTTTATAGTGTCATGTCAAGCATGTTTAGGCTAGATTTACTTTCTACTGCAATATTCTACCATGTGTTACTTGTTGATATTTTTGTAGGATGTGTAGTAAATTGTAAAAGTGATCTTTCCCTATCGCATATTTTTGTACTTCATTGTTACACATGTTTGAGCTTAAGTTTGGGGGGAAAAGAAAAATGTATCAAATTTAAACCTTACATGTTTTCAAAAGTACTACAAATAAATTTGTATTTTACTTCTATTGATTATTATTTTGTAGAGTCACCTTAAGGATGCTAGAATTTTAAGTATAAAAATGGAGTAAGTAAACTTAGCTGACATTTTTAGTGAAAAAAGGTGAACCTAGAGTTAAGAATATTTACTGGAGAGCTTGGAAAAATGAATAACTATCTTTAGTAGGAAAAATTATATTTTTGAAAAACTAAGGATTCTTANATTTTACTTCTATTGATTATTATTTTGTAGAGTCACCTTAAGGATGTTAGAATTTTAAGTATAAAAATGGAGTAAGAAAACTTAGCTGACATTTTTAGTGAAAAAAGGTGAACCTAGAGTTAAGAATATTTATTGGAGAGCTTGGAAAAATGAATAACTATCTTTAGTAGGAAAAATTATATTTTTGAAAAACTAAGGATTCTTAGAATTTTAATTTTCAAACATTTAAGGCTCTTTTAAAAAGTATTTACTTTTCAAGTGAAGGAAAGTAATAAGTTTTAACCTTATAGGAGGATAGTGAAATTCAAAATTATTTAAGGGCTTCTCTATATATAGTAATCCTCACATAAAAAAAAGGATAAAAAAGATTCTGTAAAAAAAAAAGAAAAAAAAAAGATGCAAAAAAAAGTGAGGAGAAACTTGAAGAAATGTCATAATAAAAAATTGGTTTCACTTGAGTCTTTCTAGAGTAAAGAACTTTGAACAATCCTAAGCTTGTTTTTTATAGTTAAATTAGTAAAAATTATTTTTAAGAGAGTTCTTAAGTCTAGAAAGTAAAGTTCAAAGAATCTGAAGTTGAAAAATATGCATATATTTCTGAATTAGATTGGAAAACAAATTCTCAAGTTTGATGATAAATATTTTAGACTCTGGGCTAGTCTGATTCACTAGAAGTTCTTCTTNGTTGAAAAATATGCATATATTTCTGAATTAGATTGAAAAACAAATTCTTAAGTTTGATGATAAATATTTTAGACTCTGGGCTAGTCTGATTCACTAGAAGTTCTTCTTATTTGTACTATCACATTTTTAGAACAAAATTTTAGCAATTCTAAAAGATGAACCATTAACTCTAATCTACATAAATTATTTTAAAAATGTAGTAGTACTTGAGGACAAGTAATGTTTAAGTTTGGGAGATTTTGATTCGCCTAAAAATATACTATTTTTCATGCTTTATTTTAGGATGATATTTTACTTTAAAGGTATGTTTTGTTGTGTTTTTGGTTGTAGATACATCAAATTGAAGAATTTGGAGTGATTAGAGCAAAAGGAACAAAAATGGACAAAAACGGAGCAAATCAGGTCGAACCGGGGCACACCGGAGCCAAGGGACCTAAATCAGACACTTAAGTGTTTGTGCCAGGTGCTTAAGCCCCCAAATATGGCGCTCAGGCACCACCAGACAGAGAGGGGGCGCTTAAGCGCCCAAAAATGACGCTTAGGCGCCAAAGACGGTTTTCAACATATCTTCTATAATATACNATGTGCCAGGTGCTTAAGCCCCCAAATATGGCGCTCAGGCACCACCAGACAGAGAGGGGGGCGCTTAAGCGCCCAAAAATGACGCTTAGGCGCCAAAGACGGTTTTCAACATATCTTCTATAATATACATAAAATTTGGACGATTTTTGAAGCGTTGCTTCTTGCATCTCGTAGGGAATTCATTGGAAATGAGAAAAAGGGACTTTCTAGAAGAATTTGGGGTGGTTAGAAGGAGTTTTAAAGAGGCACTTAAGACACCATTTGGAAGATTCAATGAATATGGATAGTTTTGAAGTGACATTTAAGAATCTCTTGGGAAATTATAAAAAAAGGCTTGGAAATTTTCTTAAAATGACTCTAAAAAACTCTTGGAACTAATTAGAAGGGGAGAAGAAGGCTTGGAGAAGAGGAAGAAGGCTTGGATGTGAGCCCCAAGTGGGGCGGCAAGGTGAGAGAGAAAGAGGGAGTGAGAGATTGCTTCTTTTCTTTTCACTTTTTTCTTGGAGAGGATTGTAAGGAGATTGCTTTTGATATACAAGGAGAGTTTGATTTACATTAGAGATAAGTATTTTCATTGTATTTTGATTTGAATCTAGTACTTTGTTGTACATTTTCAAAGTCTTGTTCAATAAAAAGTTCTTGTTGTTTCTCCATGTGTAGTGAGTAGTTTTCTTACTTCTTTTCTCTTATAATGAATTAGTATGCATGTGTAGGATATAGAATTGAGTAGAGTGAGAATAAATTGTGATGATTTTACTTTATTGTTCATTTACATGTAAACTTGATCAACTTGCATGTTAAAATCTGTTGTGAGAATATGTAAGATCCGGGATATGTTGTCTCAATCAACTGTGGTAGATTCACATGAGATTGTATGAATGAGAATGTAGTCCATATTATTGGGTGCAAATAAATAGGGAAATATTAGAGGACTTTAGAGTGACAGGCTAAAGCCCCCTAATTTGGTATATTATTTTAGGGTTTGATGCGAGATGTTAGCCTCCAGGTGGAGGGATAAGAGAGAACTTTAGAGTGAGAGATAGTATCTTCCATGCCTAGCCCGTCTTCAGAACTATTCAAACTTTAGACTAACCAATGTTCTTTATAGCATCTTTAGTAAGAGTAAAGAATATAATTGCTCCTATTTGTCACAATCTCTCTCACTAATTGTTTTACTTTTACACATTTCACTAATTTCATTGCATGAGTAAGAGTACTTTTAATGTATTAAACCCCACTTTCTGATTTTCGCTAAGTATTTTAGTTTAGGAGTAGAAGTATTATTATAGTGATAATTGTAGGATATAATAAAAATCAAATCTTTATCGACCTTCCAAGCTAGGGCGTGTTATTCTATACTAGAACTTCTCTTGAAAGCCACCGTGATTGACCTTGATCTCAGTGGGATTGATATTCGGGACTTAATCAAAATGCTCTATATTACTTGATAAAGATAAGTATACTTGTGTAGAATCCCTACAAATATAATTGAAATCTTACTTTGCTTGTGATAAAGTTTTTGGTGTCATTACTGAGGATTAAAATCTTCAAGTAGTGGTGTCAATTTCACAAGTCCTTACATATAAAAAATATTGGGATCAATATACTAGATCGACAATCTTTTACTCATTAGAAGAAAAGAAGAGCAAATGATAATTACTTATACTTATGATGCATCAAAGTTTTTACTTTATAGTATACAATTAAGTTATTGTTGGAGCTTCCATGTTACTACTAATTACCTAAATATTGTATATAATATATGGCTTTATAAAAGATAGACAATGTAAGCTTTTGACAATAAGACTTTTTTGGGATGTTGAATTCTCTTTTTCCATTAATCACTCTCAAGTAAATTGATTTCACATTCCACAACATTCTAATAAGATTAGAGCTATCAATCTTAATTTTTTTTAGGATTTTCTTTGCGTAGCCTTATTGAGTGATAAGGATGCTATTATTTATTTATATATTTATCCTTTCACACTAATAATGATCCTAGTCAAACTTGAGCTTAAGTTGGTTATTTCTAGCTTTTTATCATATATTTTTGAATAAATGGAAATATAAATGTAAAATTACGATAAAAATAAGAAAAAAAATGAACATAATCTAAGTGATTAAGCTAATAAGCTTTCTCAACATAGAATGCATTAAATCATTGGGAGGAATGAAGACATAATTCCTGATCAAAGCAAATTAAAATACATTAATTAAAATTGAAAAGCATATAGTCATTGATGGCAATTAATATACTTTTTTCATATGGGATGAAAGCCAAATTTTAATAACTATACACGATAATCGGACTTCGGACAGCATGAGCACCATCACTCCAGGTCAAAGTGGCTGAGATAAGGGTCTTTGTAGCATCTCCATCAAGCTGGACTGAAAATGATTTCTTCTCCAACAAAGCTTCAAATGATAATACATTCGGCTCAACACTGACTTTGAGACTAGGAGGAACGTTCACTATAGCCTTGTAAGTGGAATTTGGCACACCCACATTTGTGACTGTTCTTTGGAAGGATGTTGAAAAAGATTTTCCTTGCTGTGTTTTTAAAGCGAAGGATGGATAATTGAGATCTAACACTGTTCCATTATTTGCAGGGGTGCAACTGCTCTGATCTCCCGTGACAAGTTTTAAATTTTTGGTGCTATAACCTTCACCGCATAGCATTTTAATGTAGTCTATCTCTTGAGCATCATAGACTAGACCAGGATTCAAAGCTGCGAGTGGGTTTATGTGACCTGCTCCATAGGCAAATTCTGCGTCTACATTCTTAGTTGAGCTCATCACATAGGCTGCAAGAATTAAGAATTAAAATTAAATGCTTCTCAAGTCTGAATAAGGAAAATTGTAGCTCAAATTTACTTTTAACAGACATGCATTAACGATTCCAAAAAAAAGAATTAATATTACCAGTGGTCATAAGAGCAGATTTTACGGCAGCTGAAGACCAAGTTGGATAAAATGACTTGACATAGGCAGCAGCCCCAGTGGCATGCGGGCAAGCCATGGATGTACCCGATATAATGTTATAAGGAACTCCGAGTTTCTCTACGCCAAGTGGAGACCATGCTGCTAAAATGTCCACCCCTGGTGCTGTTAGGTCCGGCTACATTATACATATATGCACATTATTGTCAAAATTACACAAAATAAAATATAATCCAAATGTCAAATTAATTAATTAATTAATTACCTTCAGTATATTTGGGGTGGTAGGATTTGGACCGCGTGATGAGAATGATGCCACATATGGCGCTGCCGCATCGAACACAGCCTCACTCTTTGAGATACTCGCCGTAGCCTTGCTATTATACAGATAATAAATGATAGACTATCAAAACAACATAGAGATTAAGGATTAAAGATTTATATAGATATATGTATAATTATAGCGAAGAGCTTATATTGTTTCACGTGGAAATTAATTGAGAGAGTATTAATCTTAGTAATTGAGAGCAACCGAGTTTTGTTGGCATAATTTAAAACTTGTTCGGTGCCGTCTGATCCCAACACTGACACAGGAAGCGAAAACTCGAAAGAGACATCATTAGCACCCATTGCCGGCATGATTGCTCCAACCGCCCCTGCAAGCTGCGGCCCCAAGCCGTCGCCAATGNGTTGCTATTATACAGATAATAAATGATAGATTATCAAAACAACATAGAGATCAAGGATTAAAGATATACAAAGATATATGTATAATTATAGCTAATAGCTTATAATGTTTCACGTGGAAATTAATTGAGAGAGTATTAATCTTAGTAATTGAGAGCAACCGAGTTTTATTGGCATAATTTAAAACTTGTTTGGTGCCGTCTGATCCCAACACTGACACAGGAAGCGAAAACTCGAAAGAGACATCATTAGCACCCATTGCCGGCATGATTGCTCCAACCGCCCCTGCAAGCTGCGGCCCCAAGCCGTCGCCAATGCCACTACAAATAACAATTTTCCCCTCCACTAATTTACCGTCCAATTTTCCTACGCCACAATAACTGCACAACAAAAGGTTTGCATAGATAAGCTTATCAATAATTCAAATTAGTTAATGAATAAGTTTTAAATGATCGACAGATCTGTACTAGCAAGTTCACCTTGAGAGGAATGGGTCGGCACCTGCTGAAATGTTAGGTGCATTTTCGCCCAATATCAAAGGATACATTGCTCCATCCAAGCCATAGGTGTTCACTGCCATTCCCTATAACCACGTTAATAACATACGATTAATATGCCAATTGAAATTGTTCAACATTTTAATTTTCCAGGAAATTGATTAGATAACAGCTTTG
Organism: Phalaenopsis hybrid cultivar; assembly: GCA_002079205.1. Classification (NCBI taxonomy): domain Eukaryota; kingdom Viridiplantae; phylum Streptophyta; class Magnoliopsida; order Asparagales; family Orchidaceae; genus Phalaenopsis; species Phalaenopsis hybrid cultivar. Next base: position 13,236 of record JXCR01117248.1, read on the forward strand.
ATATACCAATGTTGTGTTAATCTAGTTGTCTCTAGAAATTGTTTATGTATTTTTGCACATTTTTCATGTGGATTAGGAAGTTTTGAAAACCGTTTTGTGGTTAGGTGGTTAGGAAAACCGTTAAGTGGTTAGTTAGTTTTATTTTCAGAAAAATGTGATGTATTTGCTTATAAATTAAACCAGAAAATGTAGAGGGTGTGTGAACTACTAAATAAAATTCCTCCATTTTTGTTGGCGTCTAAAGTTTGGTTTTGAAAACCAACAACCAACAGTAAAGTATAAGAAAGTAAGCACCTGAAATTCTACTCCATTACCAAACTTAGTTTGTGCAACGATCTTGCGGTCAATGGTGCTCGCTGCCACAGTAAGAAGCCATGGCGCGTAATTCCCANTGTTGTGTTAATCTAGTTGTCTCTAGAAATTGTTTATGTATTTTTGCACATTTTTCATGTGGATTAGGAANTGTCCAAATTTCCTACGCCACAATAACTGCACAACAAAAGGGTTGCATAGATAAGCTTATCAATAATTCAAATTAGTTAATGAATAAGATTTAAATGATCGACAGATCTGTACTAGCAAGTTCACCTTGAGAGGAATGGGTCGGCACCTGCTGAAATGTTAGGTGCATTTTCGCCCAATATCAAAGGATACATTGCTCCATCCAAGCCATAGGTGTTCACTGACATTCCCTATAGCCACGTTAATAACATACGATTAATATGCCAATTGAAATTGTTGAACATTTTAGTTTTCCAAGAAATTGATTCGATAACAGATTTGATATACCAACAATAAAGTATAAGAAAGTAAGCACCTGAAATTCTACTTCATTACCAAGTTTAGTTTGTGCAACGATCTTGCGGTCAATGGTGCTCGCTGCCACAGTAAGAAGCCATGGCGCGTAATTCCCAACGCTGGAATTAGTAGGACCAGAGTTCCCTGCGGAGCTCGAGGTCAGAATGTTGTTCTTCATCGCATGGAAAGATCCTATGGCTATGGGGTCCTGGAAGTAGTCCCCACCACCACCAATCGAAATAGAGATGATGTCGACACCATCGGCGATGGCATCATCGAAGGCGGCCAGAATATCGACTCCGGAACATCCACTAAACCAACAGACTTTGTAAACTGCAATTCTTGCAGAAGGGACGCCCCCGCGAGCAGTTCCCTGTGCAATGCCTGCTAGGTTTGCATTTGTGACAAGACGGCCGGCGGCTGTGGAGGACGTGTGAGTGCCGTGGCCCTCATTGTCACGTGGGGAAGGTATCTCATCATCACTTATATTTCCTTGAAGGTGGTAGTAACGAGCTCCAATGATCTTACTGTTTGTCAATATTGTGTTAAGTTGTTCAACTAGTCAGTGCAAAAACTATGGATTTACATATTGGTTTTGGTTTTAAGTAGAAGAGGGGAGTTTTAAGTACTTGTTGCATGTGAAGTTGTGGTTGGACTGACATGTGCCCATCCACTTGCTGGGCGGAGGGCCAAAGCCAGCGTCGTCGAAGCTCTGGGACTCGGGCCAGATCCCTGTGTCGATCATGCCGANTAGTCCCCGCCACCACCAATCGAAATAGAGATGATGTCGACACCATCGGCGATGGCATCATCGAAGGCGGCGAGAATGTCGACTTCGGAACATCCACTAAACCAACAGACTTTGTAAACTGCAATTCTTGCAGAAGGGACGCCCCCGCGAGCAGTTCCCTGTGCAATGCCTGCTAGGTTTGCATTTGTGACAAGACGGCCGGCGGCTGTGGAGGAAGTGTGAGTGCCGTGGCCCTCATTGTCACGTGGGGAGGGTATCTCATCATCACTTATATTTCCATGAAGGTGGTAGTACCGAGCTCCAATGATCTTACTGTTTGTCAATATTGTGTTAAGTTGTTCAACTAGTCAGTGCAAAAACTATGGATTTACATATTGGTTTTGGTTTTAAGTAGAAGAGGAGAGTTTTAAGTACTTGTTGCATGTGAAGTTGTGGTTGGACTGACATGTGCCCTTCCACTTGCCGGGCGGCGGGCCAAAGCCAGCGTCGTCGAAGCTCTGGGACTCGGGCCAGATCCCTGTGTCGATCATGCCGATGATAACATCTGACTCGAAGGGGCCACGCGGAGCGCTTGATGGGAACCCCATGAAGTTCCATGATCTTGTGGTGTGAAGTTGTCTTTGCTTGCTAGGGAACACAGACACCAGTTCTTTCATGCCTGAGAATATAAACGTCAAATATGGTAATTGAGGAGAATATTTACTAAGCTAAATTGGCATTTGCTTTGAATTTATGGGAGCTATTTTTGACTTCAGATGTATTATATATAAATATATATTACCAGATAACTTCTTTGCTTCATCATCGGAGAGCATGGCGGCGAAGGCATTAAAACTCTTGCTGTAACTATATATCAGGCGCTTTGACGCTTCCTCGTCGCTGTATTAAACAATATTTTTTCAAAGTAAAATACATAAAAGAAACAAATTTTTTGTTGTAGATTTAGTAAAATACATAAAATACATAAAAGAAAGAATTGAAGTATTTTAAAGATGTATGATGATCATTGGGTTTATGTAATGCCCCTGCTACATTTTAAAGATGTATGATGATAATTTTTTGTGATTTAATTGAAAAAGGAATTGAAGTATTTATGGATGATTTTTCAGTATTTGGAACTTCAGTTGACTCATGTTTAGAACATTTATCAAAAGTTCTTAAGCGTTGTGAAGAAACAAATTTAGTCATTAATTGGGAAAAATACCAATTGATGGTAGCAGGAGGAATTGTATTAGGACATAAAATATGAGAAAATGGTATAGAAGTAGATCCTGCTAAAATTCAAATGATCGCTAATTTACCATATCCAACGAATGTAAGGGAAATTAGGATTTTTTAAGGACATGTTGGATTCTACAGACGATATATTAAAAACTTTTCAAAAATTGCCAAGCCTTTATGTCATTACTGGAGAAAGATGCAATGTTCAATTTTGATGAAGAGTGCATAAAAGATTTTGAGTTATTAAAAAAAAATTAGTCACTGCACTAATTATGGTTTCACCAGATTGGGGAAAACCTTTTGAACTGATGTGCGATACTGATGATTATGTTATTAGAGCTGTTTTAGGACAAATATATGAAAAAAATTTTAAAGTAATTTACTATTCTGATAAAACTCTTAATGAAACCCAAATTAATTATACAACAACTGAAAAAGAGCTGTTAGCAAAAGTATATGCCTTTGATAAATTTAGATCATATTTAATTGGGACTCATTGTGTAGTGCATGCAGATCATTCAGTTATTAAGTACTTAATGAAAAAGAAGGATGTTGAACCTAGACTTATAAGATGGATTCTTCTTTTGCAAGAAATTGACTTTGAAATAGTAGATCAGAAGGAAACTGAAAATCAAATGACTAATCATTTGTCGAGACTTGAGTTAGAAAAACCACTTTATTTTGAAAAGGAAATTAATGAACATTTTCTAGATAAAAAATTGTTCAGTATTAATGAGTGACGTATTCTGTGGTATGTCGACATTGTGAACTTTCTTTTTTGTGATATTATACCCTATGGAATGACATACCAACAGAAGAGGAAATTTATTTATGAAGTTAAGACTTATTTTTGGGATGACCCATTTTTATGTAAACAAGGAAATGATCTTATTATTCGAAGATGTGTACCTTTAGAATAAACTTATAAAATTATCCAAAAATGTCATAATTCTGATTTTGGGGGACATTTTGGTGTTGATAAAATAAAATACAAAATTTTATAATCTGGATTCTATTGGCCTACTATCTTTAGAGATGTTAATGTTTATATTAAAACTTGCGATAGATGCCAACCAGTAGACAATATTTCTAGAAGAAGTGAGATGCCCCTCAATTATATGCTAGAAGTTGAAATATTTGTTGTTTGGGGATTATATTTCATGGGACCATTTATACCATCTTTCAAAAATTATACATACTGTTAGCAGCTGACTGTGTATCCAAATGGATAGAAGCTGTTGCTTTACCTCGATGTGATGCTCAAAGTGTTGCAAAATTTTTGAAAACAAACATATTTTGTAGATTTGAGATACCGAGAGTTATCATAACTGATAGGGGAAGTCATTTTAGAAATGTCATAATAGAGAATTTATAAAAGAAATATCATATAAACCATAAAATTATTACTGCTTATCATCCTCAGACAAGTAGTTTAGTTGAATTATCCAATATGAAAATTAAAAGAATTATGGAAAAATCTGTGAATCCAAAAAAAGTGGATTGGTAAGTCAAACTTGACTATATTCTGGGCTTATAGGACTGCATACAGAACTGCATACATAACTCCTATAAGAATGTCCCCATATTGACTAATATTTGGGAAAGCTTGTTACTTACCAGTTGAACTTCAGCATAAAACATATTGAGTGATTAAAGAGTTCAATTATAATTTAAAAGATGCTGGTGAAAAAGGATTATTGCAATTAAATGAGCTCAAAGAGATAAAGAATGAATCTTATGAGAGTGCTAAGATTTACAAAGAAAAGATGATGATGTGGCATGATCGAAGGATTCTTACTAAAAATTTTCAGCCATGACAACAAGTTTTGCTATATAATGCAATGTTAAGATTATTTCCAAGCAAACTTAAGTCCAGGTGGATGGGCCCATTTGTTATGATAAAAGATTATCTTTATTGAGCTGTAGATATAAAAGATTATCCCATGTGTTTGACAATGATTTCTACTTTTAAACTAAAGTGTGGTTTTGTTTTCTCCATAGATTCTGAATAGTTTTCCTTATCTTTCTCCTTATAAGGATAAGTAATTAAATTATTGGATGGAAGTTGTGGAGAGTATTAAACTTTAATGTTGGAAGAAGTTGTGTTGATTTAATTCAATGCACTTCATTTACTTCTTGATTTGGCCTATCTAGATGTTAAAATTTGTTGTGAGAGCATGTAAGAACCTGATTGATATTATCTCAGTCAACAGTTAGAATGAATCACATGAGGTTTTATAAATGAGAATGTAATTCATATGATTTAGTGCAAATAAATAAAGAAATAATCTTTGAAAGGTGTAGAGTTAGTGGACTTTAAAGTGACAAGTTAAAGCCCTCAACTTGGTTTATTGTTTTAGGTTATAGTACGAGATGTTAGCCCGCAGGTGGAGGAAATTGAGGGAACTCTAGAGTGAGAGCTAGGATCTTCCCTGCCTACCCGGTCTTCAGAACTATTCAAACTTTAAATTAACCAATGTTCTTTACAGTATCTCTAATAAAAGTAAAGAATATTATCGTTCATATTTGGCACAACACAATTTGCATACTTCCACAACAGAAATCCTATAACTATTACTAATTCATGATAAGGAGAAATATATTTTCATATTTAGTGTTTTTTTTACATAAACTCAAGTTATCTTTAGAAGTTGTTACTGTTTTGTCAAAATATCAAAAATACCAAAAAAATTTGAATTTTAATAACTATAAAAATATCTATAGTTTAAGTAATTGTCTTTTTAAAATAGAAAATTTGTTGTTCAATAGTGCATATTGTTATTTTTCCTGTGGGTTCGATATTTAAGTTTTAATCAAAAAGCCCTATATTACTTGATAACGATACATATACTTACGTAGTATCCCTATATATATATATATANTATGGTGGACACTCAACTGGATTCATCGGTGTCCCACCCAAGAAGATGACCGACCTCCTCGATTACCTAACATAGGTGATGCAGTTGGATAGTTTGAACTCAGTCCTGGCATCCCTTGTTCTACTCGGCCTTATGCGAGACTTTTGACTGTTGCAACGCCTTGACCGTCTCTTTGTCCCACTACTAGGCAAAAGCCTTGATGGACGAGGAGCAGAAAAGGAAAGCCGCAAGCCAGATGGTGGCTGAATTTTCTAAGGGTAAGAGGAAGGCAAAACTCGAGTTCCTGTGCCTGTAGAAGAAATTAGAAGATTTGACCCAGACGTGGGAGGCTAAAGCTGAGGAATACGAGCAAACCATTGCTGCCCTAACCGCCAGGAACTTGGAGTTGGAAGCCTAGGTGTTAGAAATTATCCCGAGAGGTGACCAAGCGGTGGACTAGATCCAGGCAGGTCTTGCTATCACTGTTTAACGTTTCGTGAAGTCTGGCCTTGTAGACGCAAAGTGGGGTGATATCTACAATTTAGCCTCTTCGTGGATTATGATGACGACTAGGCGGACAAGCCTGAATGGGATGGAACTGAGAACGACGGTGGACCTGTGACTGTTTAAGTTCTTAATATATTTGTTATTTTTGTTTCCACTCTTTTTTCTAAAGAACATTTTGACACCGTCCGACAACGTTGTCTTGATTGGTATTCACTTACACCAAAACACTGTATATATTTTTAGGAAAATGAATGAAAATTCTTCTTGCATCTTATCCATTCTTTGTCTTGTTTGTCTATTCCGTTTGATTGGTTTGCACTTTCCCGTCTAGAATAATTTATAGACGCTCAAACGAATGATTTTGAGTCGTGACTAGTTATCCTTTAACCGCGCTCCCAACCACACCATTTCACCTTTAGACAGTGGTTTTTGAAGTTAGACTGAACCAGGTTATCGTGTCGCTCCGGTCTTATCAGTTCTAAATTTGTGCTAAACTGAGCGATCTTAGCACCGCGGTTGGTATTTTTCAGCATTTTGGCTGAGTCGGTCGATCGTGGCGCCACAGTCTGCTGATTTTCAATTTGTTTTCAGTCGGACAATCTCGGTGCCACAACTAGTGGTCTTCAATTTTGCTTAGTCGAGTGATCTTGGTGTCATGGCTGACAATCTTCAATTCGTGCTCGGCCGGTCAATCTTGGTGCCACAACTGACAATTTTCAATTCATGCTCAATCGGGCGATCTTGGCGCCACGGCTAGCAGTCTTCCCAGCTTCTAGTCAGACATGCCCCTGATTTCATAGTTTTTTCTAGTTTCCCAAGCATTTTTCAAACCTGAAAATTTTAGATCTTCTGTTAGTTGGTGCTCGATAATTTCATGCACATTTTCAGAGTTTCAGTATGCAAAACAATGTAAAAAAGTATTTTTTATTCATGATTGCCTTTATGAAATATAGAGCAAAATTCATGGAAATTTTTTTTGAAATCATTCCTTGCATGAGTCTTTAGCTTGTATGCCCTGAGTCCCATTTGACGGTCGATGATTTTGGGCTCCTACTCTACATTTGATCCAGCTTTTCTACTACTCGTCCTTGCTCTGCAGGATCGACCTTTTGTAGCACTAGGTCTCTGAGAGAGAAGACCCATTCTCAGATGTGTCAGTTGTAGTATCTAACAACTCTTTTCTTAACTTCTTCTTCTCACAGGGTTGCTTGTGATCAGGCTTCTTTTGCATGATCGAGCGTGAGCATCACTCCCGCGTTGTTTGCTTCTAGCCATTATAGGAGATTTTTTTGTCGAACGTCGTAGCCATAAGGAATAATAATAAAACGTGAATAATAATAATGGAAGTTGAGGAGACTTTAAAGAAAACCAAGGGTGAATAATAATAAAACGTTTCATTTTTACAGTCGCATTAGTAAAAAAGAAGTTGAAGAGACTTTAAAGAAAACCAATGGTGGAAAGTTTGTAGGGTCTGATGATATCCCAATTGAAGTGTGGAAATATTTGGGAGATTTGGGTGTTTCTTGACTTACTAAACTCTTTANGTTGCAAAGTAAGGAAACATAAGTGAAAAATATCGTCAAAGACATTGTTATACTGTTGCAAATAAACAGTAAATTGGGATTAAGTTTTTCTGGTAAGAGTCACACTAGAAACTGTGTAGGTGTAATTATAGGTAAGATTTTGAAAGATAATGTTGTAAAAATTAATAGAGTTGGAGATAAAACTATAGCCCTTAAGATTATGATTGATACTAAGATTTTTAATATTATAAGTGCTTATGCTCCTCAAGTAGGTTGTGTATAAAGTCTAAAGATAAATTCTAGAATAACTTAGAAAACTTAATACAAATGATACCTCTTGAAGAAAAGATTTTTATTAGAGGAGATCGAAATGGACATGTCGGTAGAGTGGTAGAAGATTTTAGAAATATTCATGGTGGCTACGGTTTTGGAGTAACTAATGAAGAAGGTAGAGCTATTTTAGATTTTGCTTTAGCGTATGATTTTGTTATTACTAANAGCTATTTTAGATTTTGCTTTATCGTACGATTTTGTTATTACTAATACTTTTTTCTAAGAGAAGAGATGAGCATCTTATTACTTATAAGAATGGATCTAATAATATTTTCTTATGAGAAGAAGTGATTGTCGAGATTGAAAGATTGTATGGTCATTCCAAGTGAGGATTTAAGCACCCACCATCGTTTGTTAGTTCTAGATTTTAAGATAAAGCGTTGCAAAATAAAGAATACAATGACTCATTATCTTAGAATTAGATGGGGTAACATAAAAGACACAAATAAAATTATTTTATGAGTAAAATTCAAGATTACAAAATTTGGGATGTTCATGATGAAGCAAATGCTATGTGAGATAAATTAACAAACAGTATTAAATAAGTAGCAAAAGTTGCATTTCGAGAATCAGAAGAAAAAATTCTATAAATAAAAATAGTTGGTGGTGGAATAATAATGTACAAGAAAAGATAAAATATAAGACGTTATGTTATAAAAATTGGTTTAAATGAAAAATTTAAAGAACTGTGAAAAATATCAAACGGTCTGCAGAGAGTCTAAAAAAACATGTGACCCGAAAAACTCTGCTTTTAATGATATTTGTAATAGATTAGATACTATAAACTAGTCAAACAGAGATAAAAGAAAAGTAAAGATTTAACTCAAGTAAAGTGCATTAAAGACGAAAATCAAAAAGTATTTTTTTAGAAAAAGATATTCAACATAGGTGGGTGAGTTATTTGGATAAACTTTTTAATGAAGTTTCTGAAAATACGATCGACCTTAGTGATCTTAATATCATTAATTTTTATTTCTACCATCGCATTAGTAAAAAATAAGTTGAGGAGGCTTTAAAGAAAACTATGGGTGGAAAGTCTCTAGGACTTGATGATATCCCAATTGAAGTATGGAAATGTTTAGGAAATTTGGGAGTTTCTTTGCTCACTAAACTCTTTAATATTTTTTTAAAAACTAAAAAGATGCGTAAGAAGTGGAGGAAGAGTATTTTGGTCCCCATTTTTAAGAATAAAAGGGATGCACATAAGCGTGCAAATTATAAAAGAATTAAGTTGATGTGTCATACTTTTAAATTATGGGGGAGGGTAATTGAACATAGGTTAAGACATATTACAAAGATTTCTCTTAATCAATTTGGATTTATGTCAGGCAGGTCTACTATGGAAACTACATTTATTGAAAAATTTGATGGAGAAGTTCAGAGATAATAAGGAGAATCTACATTTAATTTTTATTGATTTAGAAAAAACTTACGATAAGGTTCCAAGAAATATCCTTTGGAGAGTTCTTGAGAAGAAAGGTGTTGATATGACTTATTGCTAAGGTTCCAAGAGATATCCTTTGGAGAGTTCTCGAGAAGAAATGTGTTGATATGACTTAGACAAGTTCAGAGATAATAAGGAGAATCTACATTTGATTTTTATTGATTTAGAAAAAGCTTACGAATTCGAAGAGATATCCTTTGGAGAGTTTTTGAGAAGAAAGATGTTGATATGACTTATATTCAAGTCATTAAAGATATGTATACTAGTATTGTTACTTGTGTTTGAACTGAAGGAGGATTGACCAAATATTTTCCTATTTCTGTTATATTACATCAGGGATTGGATTTAAGCCCACACCTTTTTGCTTTAGTTATGGATGGTCTTATTGGACATTTACAGGAGGATGTGCCTTGGTGTATGCTTTTTGCTGATGATATACTTCTTGTGGATAAGACGAGAGAAAAGCCCAGAAAAAACTCGAATTATGGAGTTCTACATTGGAGTCTAAAGGCCTTCATTTGAGTAGAACTAAACTTGAATACATAGAATGTAATTTTAGTAGTAGTAGCTCTAGTGACGGAAGTGTAACTTTGGGTGATCAAATTATTAAAAGGTGTNATTGGGTCTGTTGTTCAAAGCAATGGTGATATAGATGAGGATGTTAATAGTAGAATTCACGTTGGTTGGTTGAAATGGAGAAATGCTTCGGGCCTTTTGTGTGATAGAAAAGTACTGCTTTAGACTAAAAGGAAAATTTTATAAGACAATGGTGAGACCTGCAATGCTATATGGTGCTGAATGTTGGCATTTAAAAGAGAAGCATAATAATAAGTTAAGTGTTGCCGAGATGATAATGATTAGGTAGACGAGTGGCTTTACACTTAGAGACAAAATGCGAAATGAATATATCCCTGATAGGGTTGGTGTAGCTCCTGTGACGGACNAGATAGTGATATAGATGGGGATGTTAATAATAGAATTCAAGTTCGTTGGTTGAAGTGGAGGAATGCTTCGGGCCTTTTATCTGATAGAAAAATACCGCTTAAGCTGAAAGGAAAATTTTATAGACAGTGGTGAGACCTGCAATGCTCTATGATGCTGAATGTTGGCCTTTAAAAGGGAAGCATAATACTAAGTTAAATGATGCTAAGTGTTGCCGAGATGAGAATGATTAGGTGGATGAGTGGCTTTACACCTAGAGACAAAATGTGAAATGATTATATTCGTTAGGGCTGTAAACCTGCCGAGCTTGAGCGAGCTTAGGCTTAGCTCGTGTTCGGCTCGTTAGAAACTGTTCGTGTTCAAAATCGGCTCGTGAACAGTGTGTTCGTGTTCGGCTCGAAATTGGCTTGTTAAAATTAAATTGAAAAAAATAGATGTAAAGTGTTGGATTCGTACCTGGACCAAATGCATACAAAAGAAAGCACTAACCACATTACCATACAAGGTTTTACAATTTAAACTTAGTATAAATATATATAATATAGTATTATATAAATAATATCTGTAATATATGATTATATAATGATTTTTTTTTATTTCATGCTAAAACAAGCCGAACACGTGCGAACAAAGAGTTGTTCGTGTTCGGATCGTTTATTATTCGAGCCTTAAAAACTTGTTTGTGTTCGGCTCGTTTACTTAACGAACGAGTCAAACATGAGCTACTTAACAAGCTGAACACGAGCTATTCGCGAACAACGAGCTTTTTCGACAAGCCTAATATCCGTGATAGGGCTGGTGTAGCTCATGTGACGGATAAAATTAGAGAAAGTCGTCTTAGATGGTTTAGTTACATTAAGCGTCGACCATTTGATGATCTGATTAGGAGAGTAGATGTTTTAGATTCGACTTATGTTAAGAAAGACAGAGGTAGACCTAGGAGCTCGGGCTTATTGTATAAAAAATGATCTTAATTTATTAGAACTAAATAAAAGTATGACACTAAATAGGACTCAATGGAGAAAAATGATTCATGTAGCCGACCCCACGTAGTGGGATTAAGGCTTTATTGTTGTTGCAACATCAAAATTATTATAAATATGCTTTCTTAAAATAATAGACTCACTTTCATGCATATATTTTAAAATGATTAAGATATTAAAATTTTACATAAATAAATATAACAATTTAGAAATCAAATATGTAAATAAAACCATCAGAAAAGGAAGATGTTAAAATAGGAGACATAATTCGGCAAACCTTAATCCAATTGTTTTCTGGAGTAGTTGTGAATGTGCTAATACTGGCAGGTCCTTAAATTCTCTCGGCCTCTCTCCCATATACACGATGTAAGGCTGGCATATGTAAATATACAAATTTCAATTAATCGATTTAATTAATTAATGAGCCAAATTAAGAAAATAGTGAAAAAAATGAATGAAAATATTGTGAAATAGCATGTATACTCTTTGCTGGCGCACTGTGGTCTCTGCATGGCCTATAAGAGACTTCATGACTACCATTGAAAGCACCAGGAGAAGACATGAACTTCGGATAGGGAAAAAATTCCGATACAGCATAACGATTAATTTAGAGGTTAAGAAAGCAATATCCATTTTGTTACTGTCATTTTATACGAAGATCGAAGGTTTATATAGCAATTTTCTTACGAGGAATTTTACATATTGATCACCTTGAGTTTCCGGTGAGAAGAAACTATTTTAGCTTTGAATTCTTCATATATATGTATTACTTGCTGGGCAAAAATTTTATAAGGAATTTTCTGTAAAAATCTATATAATATAATTTTTTTTCAGAAACGATCTGTACCATAGATATACATGCATTTACACGGAATATTTTTGTCCTAATAAAAGATGACGAGATATCTATTCACCTTATTGAGTTTTTTCGGACGTATTTATTTTGGATTGTGTAATACGAAAAAATATTTTATTAGAACTTCTTATGCAATTTTATATCAGGACTCAAATCAAAGTCTGACATGTTTACACGCAGGCCCGTCCATGTATTAAATTAATTTTTTTTACTAAGGTGGGCCTGCCAATACACGTGGTCGGCTCTGATTGGAGTCCTGAAGCAAAACAACAACAAGACTCCCGATGCAATATTTTTTTCCTGCAATACGGACTGAAATTTATTATCAAATAGGCTGTACTGAAAACTTTTGTCGCTATTTACTCATTCTTGAAAGAATATACAATTTATGTAAAATTTTTTTTTTAAATTTAACCCGATAAAAAATCTTCATTTTTGGTAAAAAGCTTTAACTTGCAAAAAAATAAATGTTGATGTTAAATAGTATTGGAAAAAAAATATTCTGATTAATTTGGGTCATACGGAGTTTTAAGTTTCTTTGAATTTACTCTGGCATGATTTTGTTGACAACAAATGATTAATATTTTAATATTTTATAATTTTATAATTTTCCGTACGTTTTCTAAACGCTAGAGGAATCCTGTTAATGCTTAGCTCGAAAGCAATAATTCATTGCGCAACCCCAAATTTTGACTAGGTTATTGTAATTTAAACGTGTGATCATCTTTGAGCATACAAAACAAAAATTTATTTTTAAAAAGGGATATACAAGGCATACGCTCAAATACTAAGAGAGTTTCCTCAAGTTTTTATTAATAGTACAAGTCAAATGTTGAGCATGTGCAAACAGCCAACGAGTAATGTTGTACAATAAAGTAATTGGCTATGGGCCACTTTATCAGATGAGAGCAGTGAATTAGACTAGTTTTAAGACTTGATCAACTCAATGGTTTGTGGACTGTCATATCTGATTATGATCGAGTTCAGAACTGATCAACATGTCATTCTACAATAAGCTACATTGACACATATACAATAGATGATTGAAAAATCTTAAAACTACATCAAGCCATCATAGTCAAATTGCTGTTGCTCAACTATTATGGTTCCATATGACAATCCATTGAAGGACAGTTTTAAGTGCCCCATTTAATGTATATATTTATATGATAATATTTACCCTAATAATAATTCTCTACATCAAGCACAACTTTCTCACTTTCTTCTTGCATACATAAAAGTCCTATATGCGTGTTCAAAGAATGCTTCCAAGCATTTACATAAAGAATTCTCCTCATGTCTCATAGTTGCCTAGGGTGGCTCACAAACAAGCATACCCTAATCATAATGTTTAACATACACCAGTTTATTTGATAAGAAACTTATTTAATAATTTCTTATCAGGTAAAATGCCCTAGTTCTTACGACGCTGAATTATTGTGTTGAAGTTGAGAAAATACCAGACTTAGATGTGTTATGTAACGTACATTGTACCCCTTGAAATTTATATATAAATATGATGTTTTGTGTTGTGAAAGTTTANGTTGAACATAGGTTAAGACGCATCACAAAGATTTCTCATAATCGATTTGGATTTATACCGAGCAAGTCTACTATGAAAGCTATACATTTATTGAGAGGTTTGATGGAGAAGTTCAGAGATAATAAGGAAAATCTACATTTGATTGTTATTGAGTTTAGAAAAAGCTTACGACAAGGTTCCAAGGGATATCCTTTGGAGAGTTCTTGAGAAGAAGGGTGTTGATATGACTTATATTCAAGTCATTAAAGATATGTATACTAGAGCTGTGACTTGTGTTCAAGCTAAAGGAGGATTGACCAAATATTTTCCTTTTTCTGTTGTATTACATCAGGGATCGGCTTTAAGCCCATATCTTTTTTCTGTAGTTATGGATGATATTACTGGACATCTACAGGAGGATGTACCTTGGTGTATGTTTTTTGCTGATGATATCCTTCTCGTGGATAAAANGAATATTCCTGACAGAGAAAAAAACGGCGCGGTAACACCGGGGAATATTCCCCTCATGTTATTCATTTGTTATTGTGTGTTATTCATGTGTTATTGATGTGTTATTTGTTATTATAACACCAGGAATATTCTCAGGACACAATAACGCATGAATAACACACAATAACACATGAATAACACGGGGGGAATATTCCTCGTGTTACCGCGTCGTTTTTTTTTTCTGTTGTGTGTGGTGTTGTAGCGTGATTTCATTGGCTACGCACGTTACTCTACGTGCATAGTACTGACGTAATATTTTCCCTATGAGGAGAAGGTGGCGATCTGGCCGCTCGAGAGGTGGAATGAAGAATGCGGAGGAAAATATTGGTTGGAAGTAGAAAAAATTATTTGTGGGGTCACCCAATAAAAGCTCTATGAAAGTAAGCACCACTTTAAAATTTAAAATTTTTTGAAAAAGATGTTTATTATTTGGCGTAAAATGATTGGGTGGCTTAGGTGTGGATTCCGTACCGAATAAGAATAGAGGTAAGCCAAGGACAATTTTTAAAAATAAATATTTTATTAATATATTTTAACACTTTGGCAATCCTAAACCTAGAATTTAGATATGTTAGATATGGGCACAATAGCCATGCTTTTTTTTTTTTAAGAATAATCAAAAGACTATTATACGAGTTTTCGTCATTCCTCATACACCTAAGAATTCGAGTATAACACCTTATACTCTGTGAAATCGAACCTCAAATCAAAGAGGGCTTACGACTAACAAACAAATGTCTGACTAACTGATTTGTTCACGGGTGGCACATTGCATAGCAGCGGTGCTTTGTTTTCTTTATTTTTTATTTTTTTCACGTTATGCCTTTTTCACCTTGTTTTTTGGGGAAGGTTCTAGTACGCATCAATATTCATATCTAACGTTCAAAACTTAAATATGTACAAATGAGTCGTCTAATCTTGGCATTAAAAATTAATTAATATTCTAAACTTTAAAATAGTTATATTCTTGTATAATATAAAAGATTTGAGTGGTACAAATGTAAAAAAATTAATTTAATCATCAAATGTATAAATGCATAGGAATTGAGTGGCATGCATGTAAATGCCTCTTTTCTTAAATAGAGTTGAGGTGGTGAGATGCATTTTGTTTTCAAGTTAAAATAGTTATTTTTATTTAAGAGTCTTTTTTTTTCATTAATAATAAAATACTTCTCTTTATTTATAATCAATTCCTTATTATAAGATATTTTTAATCAACAAGTTTAATTAAATTAATTAATATTAATTAAAATAATTATTTCATTCATTTTTAAATAAGTATTTAACACCTAAATTATATATTTTATATTTGAACCGCTCAAGTTTTTCATATCATATAAAAAATATTGTTATTTTAACTTTTAAATATTAAATCACAGTGATACAAAGATTAGGGGGCGTATATTTAAAATTCTAAGTTTAGATGTTAGATATGTAAATATATAAGATCCAAGTGACCAACTACGGCCTATGTGGCTCACAACTCACGTAGCTCCCAAGTACTCTAGACCCCCACGACCTACAAACGTCATGACAACTTACCACTATAGCCTACATGATTCGCAGCTCATGCAGCTCCCGACTCTGCTCTTTGTGGCCTACGGATGTTATCACAACTTACTACTATGACCCACATGACTCATAGCTTGTGCAACCCTCAACTTCAGCCTCCACGATGGCCTACATGGTCAACAACTCGTTCAGCTCCCGACTTTAGCTAGCACTGTCTATGAACGTGTCGTCATAGCTCGCCACTATGACTTATATGACGAACAATGGCCGACATGGCTCACAGCTACGGCCTATGGGTCCACGACTCATGCAACCACTAACTATAGACCATGTAACATGTTATCATCAAGAACTACATTCATTACATCCAGAATACAACTCTTATTAATAATCTACTATTGTACATTTACAATAATCAATTTTATAACTATCTTCTCTAATCAGGAAAAGAATTGACATTTGTACTCACCATTCATAGTGGATTATTTCAATTGAACTAGACCCCATGATTTATTTATTTTTCATAATTACTCACTTAACAAGACAATGTGTCTCCTCGTACTCACTTTAATTTAATTACTTGAGTGTATGTTGGGTTTTCATTCAACACTAAGTTAATAATTTGTTACTCTAATGCTACAAATTTTCTAACACACATCATTCGAGTGAATGCCCATTTTTAGAATTAAATTATTTTTATCCATTAAATATATTTTTATTAAATTTTTAGACAAGATTTAATTTAATTTAATCATCCAAAGAACTTGAAATAATAATAATAATAAACTTCTCATCACAATTTTTACTCATTATTCCACCTAATTCGAGCCAAAAAAATCTGCTAGAAAATCCGATAACTTTTATTCCTACCAATTAAATAAAAAGCAAAAATTACATACATAATCATTTGTTATTCTTAAATTAATTCAAATTTAAATTTTATTATTCGAATCAATTTAATTAAATTCAAATTAATTATTAAAACAGTTTCTATAATCTTTTAATTTTATGTAAATTCAAATTAATTATTAAAAATCTGCTAGAAAATCCTACAACTATTATTCGTATCCCAATTGAAGTGTGCAAATATTTGGGTGATTTGGGAGTTTCTTGGCTTACTAAACTCTTTAATATTATTTTAAAAACTAAAAAGATGCCTGAGGAGTGGAGGAAGAGTATTTTGGTCCCCATTTTTAAGAATAAAGGGGATGCACAAGAGTGTGCAAATTATAGAGGAATTAAGTTGATGTGTCATACT
>JXCR01117248.1:30755-66656 GCA_002079205.1 Phalaenopsis hybrid cultivar
CTAGGAAGACTTGGGCTTATTGTATTAAAAATGATCTTAATTTACTAGAACTAAATGAAAATATGACACTAAATAGGACGCAATGGAGAAAAAGGATTCATGTAGCCGACCCCACGTGGTGGGATTAAGGCTTTGTTGTTGTTGTTGTTGTTGTTGTAGTTCACAAATTTATTTATGAACTTTGCGACAAGAAGTGTTCTACTTTGAGTGCCCCATTTTGATTTATGTAGAGTGCAATGTTTATGCATGATGTTTAAGGATTTAATTCATTTCATCCTATTTAAGAACAAAAAGATCAAATTTAATTAGTTAGAATAGTATAGTTAAGAAAATAAGAATGGAGATTTATGGAAAAAATGTGAAATTAGATGTGACAATGAAGATAACTAGGTTTTTTACAATTTATGTAAAGACTTCACAATAAAAAATTTAAATTTAAACATTAAAAATTATTTCATATACTATTATACTTAAAAGAGCCAATGAACCAAGTTAGAAAAAGTTAGATTATGATTTATTGGCAAACATAATTATATTATTATAATTAAGTATATAATATTAAATATAATTATTATGTAGATTGACACATGTGTCTACGGATATTTGGGGATAGTGCTAATAAATGGTAATGTATATTTCCCCCAAATAAAAAGTGCATTTAATTATGCAGAACTAACAAACCACCCTCTATCATTGAATGCACGCTTAAGTACTCCTTTGAATGCATATAATACAATAATACTGTCTGAGTCAAGATTCAAATGAAAATGCATAACACAATGATAATATTGAATTTCATGTTAATGGTGGATTATCAAGTTTTTAGTTAGTATGCCAACTTGTGCTTGCTNTAAAATGAATTAATAAATTAAATTTTTTGACATTATTTGTGATTTAAGTTTATAAGAGTAGTTACTTATCCAGCAGGATGATTTAAATTAAATTTTTTGACATTTTTTGACATTATTTGTGATTTATAAGAGCTTGTGTGTGTTTATTTGTGTTGGATTTCCTTAGTTTTCGATATCAGACTTATTTATGTTTTCTTTTAGTATTATATTGTTCAGTTTGTAGTGTTATGTGTTGTTGGTGTCATTTCGACGCTGAATTTATGTGGGATTTCAAAATAATTGTTTGTACTTGCTTGGATTTATATATAAAAATGTAAAGTTATTTGTTGTTTGTGAAAATTTGAAGTTAGTAGATTACTTAAATATGAAAATTAAAGTGAATTTAAACTAATTAAAAGATGGAGTGTTTTGGTGTACAACACTTTTTACAAAAAAAATAAAAAAATCAAATTCTGAGCGTTGGCACCTAGGCGCCAGATCGGTTGGACCATTAAAATTGTGAAAATAATCAGTGTCTGTCATATTTCTGTTGCGAATAGGGGTGAATAGCAAACTAGATTTCAAATACTCGGATTTAAGGCGATTTTGAGGCTAGAAACTCTTGGATTTCATTTTCTCTTGATAAGAGCTTCACTTTAACTTAGAAATTCTTTATTTTCACTATGGATTTCTCATACATTATGTGAAAACCAAAAATTAGAGATTTTGGAAAAATTTAGTGAAGAATCAATGGTATGAGATTTCTTAGCAATGATTTTGAATTCAAGAGTTTATTTTTATAGCAAATTTATGTGAAATTATTTTGATTTTTAGAACTCTATGGCTCCTAAAATGAGGAAGATGAAGGGAAAGGGAGCTTACGACATGAGGAAATTTGTTAACATTAAGACACAACATCATTATAATTCTAAACTCATGACCAGAAAGCTTATTCAGGAACATGCATTTTACAATCCCGGTGGTCCTATCGAGGGAATGGTTGTGGCCCAAAATTGGGAAACATTCTGCTATTTCACTGTTGTAGCAATTGTTTCGATCATTTGGGAGTTCTATGCAAACCTATTACAAGCTACAGATGATCAAGTTTTTGTTCTAGGTAAGAAAGTGGAATTTACCCTAGAGAGGATAAATGCATTATATAGGTTGAGAGACAAGTTTCATTGTGAGTACACTACATTTGATACTTCTAACTCTACATTGGATGAAGTTATAACTTATCTGACTGATGGAAGAGGAGTTTGGAAGATGAAGAATGATCATAAGGTAAACTTCTCTACTTCTATGCTTAATGCTCAATATAAAGCCCGACATTATTTTATTTCTTCTTGACTCCTTCCAACAAATCATTTGAGTGAAATTAATAAGGAGAGAGCTACTTTAAATTTCTGCATTCAACAAATGAAGAAAATAAACATTGGTGCCCTTATCTATCGGAAAGCCCATACTTCTTCTAAAGGTAGNGAATGAAAATATGACACTAAATGGGACACAATGGGGAAAAAGGATTCATGTAACCGACCCCACGTAGTGGGATTAAGGCTTTGTTGTTGTTGTTGTTGTTGTTGTTGTCGTAGCCATAATGATTCTTTGGCTGTGATGGTTGTACTCAGCCAAGAGCATGACTTTCATTCCGTGTGATAGCATGAATGTATTTTGGCCGGTTGTGGTTGATGGGATTGTGCGGACGACCCACAACAACGGCGGGAGGACCTCCACCCAGTTGTCTTTTGCACCCTCCAAATTTTTTCTCAACAATTTTAAGATGATTTTA
This sequence comes from Phalaenopsis hybrid cultivar, assembly GCA_002079205.1. Taxonomy (NCBI): domain Eukaryota; kingdom Viridiplantae; phylum Streptophyta; class Magnoliopsida; order Asparagales; family Orchidaceae; genus Phalaenopsis; species Phalaenopsis hybrid cultivar. The sequence continues at coordinate 33,378 of JXCR01117248.1, forward strand.
TTGGCCGCCTTGGCCTTGCCATTGGTTCACGGGTGATGATCCGTCACAAATTTGAGGCTTATTTCATTGGCTTTGGCAAATGTTTCGAATTTTCTTGTCCTTGAATTGCATCTCGTTATATGTGATAATAATCAATGGTTGGTTGTAGCGGTAAATTAAGTCGGTCCAGACGTTCGTTGTGATCCAGGCGAGGGCTTTTGCCTCGATTCACTTTGCAAAGTAATCCACTGCTACCAATGGAAACAACACTGTTCTTTGAAAGGTGTGAATGGTCCCAAAATTTTCAGAACTCAGACGGTGAAGTGCCATTGACTAGTGATTGTTTGTAATTTGTGAGCAGGCTGATGCTGTAACGGACCATATTTTTTGGCACTGTTCCACGTAAAGAATACTTCAACATTCTTCAACAACGTCGGCCAAAAGTATCCTTGTAGTTGGACTCGATGCACCAACATCATTTCTCCAGAATGATTCCCACATTCCCATAGAGTGAATGTCTCGGAGGATGTCCTCTGTCTCACTTTCCTTTGCGCACCTCAGGTACATTGACGTTGACGATTTTCGGAAGTGCTTTCCCTACATCAGCAAGTAAGGTGCAGATTTGCACTTGAATTTTCTAGGATTTTTGACTTCTTTCGAGACATTCCCCGCTTCTAAGTACTTGACATATGAGTTAATCCAGCTTTAGGGCTGTTCATCCTCCACCGCCGTAGCCTCGGGTTTCTCGATGACTGGCTGGTGGAGCATTTGTGGTTCTCTGTTTCCCAAGTGGACACATCAGAATAGAAAGTTGGTTACCTGATTTTCTTCTCTGCCTATGTGTTCGATCCAAAACTGTGTGAATTTTTAGATCTCCACCTTAGCTTTGTTAAGGTATTTCATCATTGATTCATCTCTGGCCTCGAATTCCCCATTTATTTGGTTCACTACGAGCTCTGAATCTAACTTCGCTAGGAGGATCTGGGCTTTCATCATCTCTTAAGCTAGGCATATGTCAGCGATCAGAGCTTCGTACTCGTCCTGGTTGTTTGTCACCTATAATTCTATTGCTATCAAATGGTACATGTGTTCTCTTGTGGGGGTGCTCAGAGTGAGCCCAAGCCCTGCTCCAAGCATATTTGAGGCGTCGCTGTTTCTTCAACTCGAGTTCCACAGATCACCATTTCCTGCTCCGATAAATTTGCAACGACCTGAGCTTTTATAGCTATCTGAGTAACATATGTGATATCAAACTCTCTTAGTTCCACTCCCTACTTGAGTGGTCAACCAGATTTTCTGGCTGGGTGAGCATTGACTTCAAAAAATGATCTGTGATTACTTTGATTGGATGCGTGTGGAAATAGGGTCGTAACCTGTGAGTCGACACAACTAGAGTAAATGTGAGTTTCTTCATAATTAGGTACCTGACCACCGCCTCTCAAAGAATGTGGCTAGTATAGTAGACCGGGAATTGCGTTCCCGACTCCTTATAGATCAACACGAAACTGACTACCTCAGCTCCCACCACTAAGTACAGAAAGAGTTCTTCGTTCGACTTCGGGCTTTTGAGGAGTGGTGGTGAAGCTGAAGCATCCTTAAGGCTCTGGAAAGCGTGTTGGCACTCATATGTCCATCATAAACTTTCAATTTTTCAGAGAGTTTTAAAGAAAATGAAGCACTTGTCGCCCGACCTCGAGATAAACCGGCTTAGAGTTGTGATTCAACTGATTAACTTTTGAACCTCTCGGGTACTCCATGGGGGTGACATGTCGATCAGTGCTTGGATCTTGTTGGGGTTCACTTCTATGCCCTCAGGGGTGAGGAGATATTCTAAGAACTTGTCGGTTGAGGCTTCGAGCGTGCATTTTAAGGGTTTAAACTCATATCAAATTTTCTTAAGGTTCTAAAAGTTCTATTTGGTCTTTTATGTGTTGTTTAAAAGTTCGTCTCTTCAGAAGGATATCATCGACGTAGACCTCAATATTTTTCAATTTTTTATTCTTGAAAATTACATCCATTAAATGCTTGTACGTAGCCTCAGTGTTCTTAAGCCTAAATGACGTTACATCATAACTAAACACTCCCCCGACAACAATGAAGATGATTTTTTCAGCGTCCATTGGGTGCATCCAGATCTGGTTATAGCTGGAGAAAGCGTCCAGGAAGCTCATCATTGAGCAACTTATGACTACATCCACCAGTGCGTCGATCCTCAGAAGCAGGTATTAGTTCTTCGGGTAGGCAGTGTTTAAATTGATGAAGTTGATGCACATACTCCACTTCCCGTTAGCCTTTTAGAACATCGTGACATTCGAAAGCCATGTGGGGTACTGGGCCTCTCGAATATACCTTACCTCTTGCAGCTTCAACATCCTCTCTGATGAGCCCAACCACCAAGGTCACCGAGTTCCTTGCCTTCTGCTTAATCAACTGAACTGTGGGGTGCACATTCAATCTATGGCAGACAACATCAGAGGTTATCCCGAGCATCTCCGCGGCGGAGTAGGAAAAAAGCATCGCTGTGGTTGCGAAACGTTTGAATTAAAAGCTCCCGGTGTCCTGCATCAAAACTATCATTTATTATGAAAGATTTACTCGGTTCATTTTCGTCGAATGGAACCTCTTTGGTGGCCTCACTGGTCTCGAGGTCGCCCTTTCGGTTCTATAAGTTGAGTGGCTCTTATTCTACCCTTCCAGCCGCATGGAGGTAACATACTTGTGACTGTTCCAGACTTCTCTAGCAGTGATTATTTCGTCTTCTTTCAGGAACTTGGCTGCAACGTGGTAGGTAGACACCGCAGCTTTAAAGCGGTATAGCGACCAAAGATGGCATTTTAAGTTGGGGGCGAGTCTACGACCAGGAAATCCTCTGTCTCGGTGTACTACTTCTCTTCTTCATCCAAGGTGATCGTCAATCGCATCACGCCTAGCGCTTCCTTTTTTTCACTTGAAAAGCTGAAAAGTGGGCCGACCGGTGCTATCAACTGGTCGGCCCATAGACTAAGCTTGTCGAACACTGGTTTGACCAAAATTTTTTAATGGAGCTGCTAGTGTCGATGAGGATACTCTCGAGTTGGAAATTACTGATTGTTCGCGTAATGACTATAGCTTCATTGTAGGGGTTTTACCGTTGGGGAAGATTATTGTCTGTGAACATGATGGGAGGACAACCTCCTCCCTTCTGTATGGATGTGAGGTTGCACAACTCGCCCTACCTGGTCCTCCTCTGGGAGCTTCATCAGGGGCATCGTATCCCCAACCAAAGTCTCTATATTTGTCACCTTATTAAGCTCTACTCGTTGCCTTTCTCTCTATGGTGATCCGACGCCATCTTGGTTCTATACCCGCCCTACTATCAAGGTTCTTATCCCCTAGTTTCCTCTCGACATACGCTCGTCGATGTACCGTCTTGGAGGAAAGACGTTGTCTATTGCTCTTTGGTTGCTCTCTTCTCTCTATGATTGTTGTGCTTCTTGTCAACGACAGGACTCCACGCTCATCGCATCTTTTAGGATGTTGAATCCAATTATGTCTGGAAGATCTGCCTAAGAAACAAAACACTATAAGCGTGGTAGAGAGAGAGGGGAGAGCAATAACACAATAATGAAGGATAATTTAGCATAACCTTTATTCATGAAATTGACCTATTTATAGGAATGGGTCGTTGTACATTTACATGCTATACCACTAAAGTGCGTAGGTATGGCGGAGGTATTCTAGTTTATACATGAATATTACCCCGGGCGGCCATGAGGCTGTGCGGGGATTAGGCCGGGTGGCTGTTTATTGAAGGTCCACATCAATTGCCTTGGAGTCGGAGGATCTGTTTCCCTTCTTCTATTTACCTCTCATTCGTCTAAGATATTTCTTTCTCTGGTACGTAGGACTGGTTGATTGAGCGTGCGGTCCTGGGTCGTCCTAGGTATATCCAGCGGGGCCACGTCACCTGCTCCGTTATCCATAAGGTATCTTTGCTATCGCACTGGTATATTTTTTACATGTATATATATATTATATTATATTATATATATNACATCCTTAAAACTTATAAGAAATGGATCTATATATGATAATTCAAGATCTCCTAAATTTTGGATCAGATTCTCTCTAGATGATTCAGATTCTGGATCAAATTCTACTTTATTACTCTTCAGTCTCAAGTGATCTTCTAATTCTTCCCCTTAGGGCTGAGGAAATAGTGGAGGTGGTCTTTCTATATTTATCTTGGTAATGAAATAGGTTTTTCTAATTTTTTAGTAATTTCTTCCATTGATCTTTTAATGTCCTTTTCTTCTTTTCTTAACCCAATGTTTTTTTTTATCCATATCTTCCAATTCTCTTCCAGTTTTTAATTAGATAGCTTTATCTTGTCCACCATTCTTCTCCTTAAGGTTTATCTCAAGGTCACTAGGTAAAATCTCTAGAGGATAATTGTTAATTGAATTAATAATCTACCTCATTTGGTCTTCTATATTCCTTATTGCAGCCCCTTGACTTTCCAACTGACTATCTATTTGAATAACAATCTTTTATAAAAATAACTCCTCCTTATTTTGTGAGTTGAAGTTAAATCGATGATGACTATTAATTGAGTTAATAATCTGCCCTGGTTGGTTTTCTAGATTCCTTATTGCGACTCCTTGACTCTCCAACTGACTCTCCATTTGAATAACAACCTCTTCTAATAACTCCTCATTTTGTTGGTTGAAGTTAAATATGTGAGGAAAAGAAAGTTCAACGTTAAAATTGTCGTTATTATACCAATTACAAGTATGATTAAATTTATTATCTTCCCATAGTTGGTTTCTTCCTCCAAAATTANTTAGCAGCCTGTCCTCCGACATGGCCGCCACCACCTCCTTCCTCGTTGAGCTCCTTACCCTCCGATTCATTGGAGACATTAAGGAACGGTTTGGAGAGAGAGAGCCTGAGGAATTTTTTAGAGAGAGAGAGAGAGGAACTAGAGAAAAAAGAGGAGCGAGGTTAGTAGGGTTTTTAAGGATGAGGAAGGGGATGAACAATTGGCGGGAAAGCGGTAGAAGCAGGCGGTTGTTTTCAAATTTTATGCACCGTAACTATCACCCAGCTTGTTACCCTGCATAAAAAAGATTGCCAAGTGGCAATTTTTAATGCATGAAAATTTGCCATGTGGAGGTTGGTATAAAATTCGGTCTCAGTAGCTTTTTTAAAATGAAAGCAGCACGCCACTGCTTTGGATCTGTAACGGTTAATGTGGCCTTGAATTTGTAGCGTATAATGTAGCCATGAACCGAAGATGTTTGGAATTTTGATGGTGATAGAAATGTGCTTCACTCTTATAAAATTATATATGAGTCTCGATTCGGCCGGCGAGAGTTGTGTCGGCCGCTTGTCTCCACCTTTTATTTTATCGGTATTTCATCTGATGCTGAGCAATCTACCAATCAAACTGAGAGCCGATTGTAGTTTTATGGGAAATCCTTTGGCATGTTTTTCTGATTGCTCAATTTATACGTTTCTTTTCTAATATCTAATTTGTCGTTCATAATCAAGCATGTCATATCGGTCATTACTTTGTCCTGAGTCTTTCGTTTTCTTTGAGATTCGTGCTATCATACTCTTCGTATACATGTGTCATGAGTTTTTTTATTTATTTACGAGTAAATTGTAAAATCACTTTTCGATTATTTATATCGGCTCATTTTAATCGAAGAATAATCTTCATCTTCTCTAAATTGTGGCCAAAATAATATCCATGGAAGAGCATTTAAGCTTAATTTTAAAATAGTTGGGAAGTATTTTCGGTGTCATGTAAATAGTAGGAAAGTATTTTAACACTTTACTTGTTCATTTATTTGGATATTTATATACACGACACAATTCTTACGTATTAATATATCTAATATCTAATTTTTCATATCTACATTAATGTCAAATTATTTATTCTTGAAAATATGTATATTATTTTTAAAAAAATTAATGATGATGATATTTTGTATGCCAAAAAAAAAACTTGAGTGTTTAAATGAAAAAAATTAAATTAAATTTAGGAGATAGAGAAGTAAAATTTAGGGTTTTAAATTTTATGTATGTAAATCCCTTTTAAAGAATTGTTTGGCATGTATGTAAATGTCTCTATTTTTTAACTCAGAATGGTTTAGTGTCTCAATGCTACTTTGATGTAATTGAGATTTAAAATAAGGATATTTATAAAGTTTTAGGTTCTTTATAAACTAAATTTGTAGACATGAAAACTCCCAACTTTTGAAATATTGACTTTGATATTTTGATGTGCACATATTTTGTATTTCAATAGTGCACTTTCAAAAACAAAAGGAAAGGATGTGACATCTCACTATTTTAGAATTAGGGCTCGTTTGATGGCACTTCATTGTAGAAAAAAGTTCTTTTAAAAGTCACATTTCATAATGTCGCGTCATATTCGCGATTCTGAGACGAAAGAAATGTCGTTGTGATGGGAAATGAATTCCAAAAAATTTATTTGTGAGACGGAACATTTATGCTTTGTTTGTTTTATTGTAGAGTGGAACGGCGCTAAACACATGTTCATATGAAGCCTTAGTTTCCAGGACAAAATATTAATTATTAAATTTTCAATTTTGTATTTTTATGACTTGTACATTTGGTGGGGTTGCAATATTTTCTCATATTTTGATTCATTATAACCAACAATTTAAAAATCGGACCGAACTAGTCATTCAACTGGTTCGATCATGAACCAGTTGGTGGTCTGGTTCTGGTTGAGCTGATAATTGGCTCTGCATCGAACTGGAAAGAACCAGTCAACTGGCTGGAATCAGTAGTCGAGCCGGTCAACCGGTTAAAGTACAATTTTTTATCTTACGTCACATTTTTATTGGAAATCATGAAGAATGGTTTTAATCTTTTGATATAATGAATAATGTGTTTTACTCTAGTCATTCTCAGCATCTTTTCTTCTTTATCTTTTGTGATGTATGCTTGACTATTAGTCTATTACCTTCTCTTTTTTATGCTCTTATATTTTCTTGGTTATTTTTCCCTCTTTTTAATCTTCCATGCTGAATTTCATCTAACTTTTATGTCTTTTAAGTTATGTTTAATATTTTTTTTTATATTTATGACATCATCTCGTTCAACAGTTAAACCTTGAACCTCATCTTCTAACAGTTCAATCTCTGATTTGTTTTTCTGAACCTTGATTATATTAGAATTTATTGTAAAGTTATTAATCAACATATTTAAAATGGTTCCTCTACAATAGATAATTTGAAGAAGAAAATTTATTTTATTGTCCAACTAAAAAGTGAAAAATGAGATTGCAATTGAATTATCTGATATTACTTTTTCAATATATTTTACATGAATCTGATTGTTTCATTGGGTGTGGAAGATGATTCACTTCCTTATGACTTTTGAGGATTATGGAACCTCCTATGCCATTAAAGTCTGATTATAGTTTATGTGATTACTATGTTGTGAGCTCCTTCCCTCAATCATTTATATTTGGCTTATATTGGATTAAAGGATGCTTATTGAGGTATTTTGGAGGAATTGGATGCTATTTTTATTTTTTCTAATTTATTTTTCTATATATTGTGAGGAGACTCTTTTTGAGCTAGTTTTTCTTTTGTTTTCTTCTTTTTTTTTTATGAACAATGATGAGATAAAGTTGTACATGAGTAGCTTAATCATGTAGTGTAATGTATATCTCTATGATTTTCAAGTATCATGATGAAATATCTCATGCAATTTGAGATGGTTAATTAACTTAAATGTCATTTTTGTATTAAGCATGTGCCTTTTTGACCTTTTTTTTTATATTTAGTTATCTACATAACTTTGGGATAGTGCTGAGATCTTATTTGTATTTCATTTAAGCATTTTTTTTTTCTTATGAACTTTGATCTTATTTTCTTTCACTTTTGTAATTTTGACCCTTCTTTTAATGTTCAAAAGTCCCCTTTTCATTTAGAGACTATTTTAATCTTTGAGTTCATAACTACAATTTCCATGTGTTGATGATATTAGATAGGCCTGGTTTACATGTTTCCTCAAAGGTGTTGTATTCAAAAATGTCATCCCAACTTATCTATTCTTTTTTAACTGCATTAAGTTATAATTCAGTCCAACTAATTTCTTATTTGATGTTATTGACATAAACATGTAACCTTATTACTTGACATATTTAAATGCATAAAATTTAATAAAAACTGCATATATCACAAGGTTTACTTGAGTTGTTTAGTCTAGTTCAAATATTACTAAGAAAATATTTGAATCTATAAATCTTGTTAATTGTTTCATATATTTAGTAAGTTTATACATATGATATTTAAAATATGTACAAATTATAAAAAAAATTATAAATGAATAGCCATGAATTAACCAATTATATGACTTTTAAATTTTATTTTGTTCAGTATTTAATAAACTAGTAATTAAAAGACAAACAAACATCCTCACACATATAAATGAATAAGAGGATTGGCGTAAAAACTTATAATTTATACAACAAACTCTTAAAAATTTATTCAAATTTATTCAATTATGTAAATAAATAAGCATAAATGAGTCCTATAAAAAATTATATTTTTGTTTTTCTAGTTCACAAATTTATTTATGAACTTTGCGACAAGAAGTGTTCTACTTTGAGTGGCACATTTTGATTTATGTAGAGTGCAATGTTTATGCATGATGTTTAAGGTTTTCATTCATTTCATTATAGTTAAGAACAAAAAGATCAAATTTAATTAGTTAAAATAGTATAGTTAAGAAGATAAGAATGGAGATTTATAGAAAAAATGTGAAATTAGATGTGACAATGAAGATAACTAGGTTTTTTACAATTTAAGTAAAGACTTCACAATAGAAACTTTAATTTTAAACATTAAAAATTATTTCATATGCTATTATACTTAAATGAGCCAATGACCCAAGTTAGAAAAAGTTAGACTATGATTTATTAGCAAACATAATTATATTATTATAATTAAATATATAATTTTAAATATAATTATTATGTAGATTGACACATGTGTCGACGGATATTTGGGGATAGTGCTAATAAATGGGAATGTATATTTCCCTCATGTAAAAAGTGCATTTACTTATGCAGAACTAACAAACCACCCTCTATCATTGAATGCACGCTTAAGTACTTCTTTGAATGCATATAATACAATAATAATAGTTTGAGTCATGATTCAAATGAAAATGCATAACACAATGATGATATTGAATTTCATGTTAATGGTGGACTATCAAGTTTTTAGTTAGTATGCCAACTTGTGTTTGATAATATTGCAGTAGTTAATGTAACAATATCAAACAATGACTTCATTTGAGCAATTTACATAATACATTAATGGGATACAACTAGCATATGTGATGACCCATTAGCTAACTTAACTACACCATAAGATGAAATATTTTAAATTATTTATCCATTATCAATAATATTAAATATCAAAGATATAATATATATTAAATAGAGTCACACTTGAGTTTATATGGCACATTCATACTTTGTGTGTATTTAATAATTGCCTACATGGATTCATGAACTAGAGTTTAGATGTGCATGAATGAACTTACATTTACACAACTTATAACATTAGCTGGGCAACAAAACTACATATATAATTTCTTGTATCATTATATTTCCCTAGTAATTTACATAAAACTTTCAAGCACAATAAAATTTTAGTATGAATGGAGGCAAAGTTTCATTTTAAAATTTCTTACATTATCAAGATATGGGATGTGTTATGAAAGGACAAAAAAATACATTTAGTTCTAAGAACTCTTGTCAACCATTTTTTTTTTAAATTCATGTAGGTCATATGTTGTGTCTTATTTTGCTATGTTACCAAAGTTAGTCTATTATTATTAATTTTTGTTAACGAGTTTTGTGATTTTAAACCATGGACATCTAGTAGCAAATTTTGTCGACATGCCCCATCATATAGCTGACACATTTTTATTTGAAAAGTAAACAAATATATTAATTTTTGGTATTGTCATTAATGCAAATGATAGAATTTTTTTTTTTTCATTTGCATTTATAGTGTTTGAGCCAACTTGTAATGAGCCATATAATTGATACCTCATAATGCTTTATGATTTTGACAAGCATGTCCATCTTCATGGGGACCTTTTCATAATTTCATAGTATTATTCTATTTCGATTCATGAATATTATAAAATCTTTCACTAATTTAATTAAGGTTTGATTTTGGTCAATCAAGGGTCAAGGTGGAGTCTATTAAGATGGATTGGATTCTTAGTAGGGCCTATGGTCACCTATTTATATATACATGCATAAGCTACCTAGTAAGAGAAGCATAGGTTAGCAAGTGTGCATGATCAATTTTGTGTTAGTTAAGAATTTGATATTTTAAAATAGACTAGTATTACGATGGCCTTGCCAATCATAGATAGATATATACATACATGCATAGTTTAATCCTTAGAACTAGAACTTAATACTTGTATGGGCCATGAATTTTAGGGATTTCAGTGTTGAGTAAAACTTGAAGTCAATTGCATCACTATAACATAACATGTATCATAAATACGCATATCACTCTCTACTCCCTCTGTTGTTCATGTTACTCTCTTTTATCTCAAAAAACTTGCACCTTTTATATCTTTGATCTAAGCACCAACCTCTTTTTTGATAATTATCATAGCTTCATATTAACTTTAGTTTACTCATTACTAGCTTCTCCTCAACCCACTGTTGAACTTTCTTAGCCAAGGCTACTTGCTAAATCATCATAAATAATAGTCAAACCTCTTTAAAATTACTTGGTTTCATCTTCTTTTAAGTGTACTATGGCCAAAACAAGTCTACTCTTTAATTGTTTCAAGTCATTGAAGGCATANACACCTTTTATATCTTTGATCTAAGCACCAACCTCTTTTTTGATTATTATCATAGCTTCATATTAACTTTAGTTTACTCATTACTAGCTTCTCCTCAACCCACTACTGAACTTTCTTAGCCAAGGCTACTTGCTAAATTATCATAAATAATAGTCAAACCTCTTTAAAATTACTTCGCTTCATCTTCTTTTAAGTGTACTATGGCCAAAACAAGTCTACTCTTTAATTGTTTCAAGTCATTGATGGTATATTGCCCGATTTCTCTATAAAAGTTCTTGTAAGTATATTCATAATCACTTCATTCAATGCCCTAATATCATTAGGACAAATGTCAATAGTATTGGAAATCTTTTCCATCTACACTTTATAAAATTAAAATCTTTGATAAATAAAAATCTAGATATTAAATGGTTCTTGGCTTCCATAATAAAGGTGGTGTAAATTGTATAAGCAATGGCTTGAAATTTAGGCAACAAATTGGACTAACTATTTCAACAAATACATTTCAAATAATCTCATGATTTGTAAGAAAACAATTTAGAAAAATTTTAAAAATGTTAAGTTTCATATTTAATACACTCTTACATGAAGATCAATTTTTAATATATTAATTGAGAGATTTATTTATTTATGACACCTTCTCTTACTCATGGAGATTGATTAAGGCTTTGTTGTACCTTTACTTATCATAATAAATGACATGCCTAAAAATGTTTTACTTTTTTAAGTACATTTTTAAGATCATTTTTAATGATATTGCACTTTAAAGGAGTGTATTATGATTTTGTTCTTGTTTCAGGTACAAGAAAAGGAGTTTTGGAGAAAAATGGACAAAAATAGACAAAACAGGGCCAAATGGAGCAAAGAAGCAAAAAAGTTAACTGGTGCCTAGGCTCCAGCTTNATGCACTTTAAAGGAGTGTATTATGATTTTGTTTTTGTTTCAGGTACAAGAAATGGAGTTTTGGAGAAAAATGAACAAAAATAGACAAAACAGGGCCAAATGGAGCAAAGAAGCAAAAAAGTTAACTGGTGCCTAGGCTCCAGCTTCTGGCATGAAGGCGTCAGATCTTATACGTGAAAACAAAGGACCTGACGTTATGGTGCCATGATCTGGTGCCTAGGCACCATACAATTAACCAGGGTTTCTGAAAATCTGGCATCATAGATGGGCGCCTATACGCCAAAATTAGTTTTTCTCAAAATTCAATGTATGTGGATGAATTGTGAAGGGGCATTTGAAGTGACTCTTGGGGATTTTGAAGGTTATATTAAATGAGGCTTGGTGTCTCTTTAAAGAGAGGAAGGATGAGTGTGTGTGTGTGTGTGTAAGGGGGGAAGTGTCTTTTGGAGCCTTGGTGACTTTTGGGACTTTGAAGAGAAGTATAAGGGATTGTTATTTGCTGTGCAAAGAGGGAATAAATCTTCTGTAAAGATAAGTATTGGGCTCTTTTTTTATTTTCTTTGAATTATTGCAATAAAGTTGTATGATTTCAATGTCATTCACAAGGAAGAATCCATGTGTTTTCTTCATGCTTAGTGAATCGTTTTTCTTACTCTTTCTCCTTGAAAAAAGAATTAATCATGTGTAGGATTAGAATTATTTAAGACTTATCTTATTTTATACTTTTGATAATTCATTATTTTGTACTTAATTTACATAATCAGTATAACTAATTGAATTTTTACATATTTTACAATCAATTCCATAAACTGTAGCAGGAATAAAAAGTAAAAGTTGAATATACCAGTTACTACAACATCCTATCAAATTCATATACATGCATATTCAGGATAGAATGACTGCATGAGAGAGTNTGCTCAATTATTTCTTTTGTTTCTTGATTCTTCTGAAGCGAACTTCGTCTTCATGACCAATGCATTTTGCTGGCCTCGATCTTTCATATTGGATCCTATCCTTAAAAGATTTTTACTCTTCTTCTTCTTCTTCTGCTAAAAGTCCATATTTTGGTATATACAATCATATCCTTTGATTGTTGATTCCCTTAAAGCTAACTTTTCATGGAATTGTGCTTTGGCAGGCTTCAATCTTCCATTTTGGATCCATAAGTTTGATAGCTGAACCATGCCGTTCAGCGCATTTGACAGCCATGCTGGAGGCCAAGAATGCAGGCGCCCTCCTANTTTTCTCTTCTTCTTCTTCTGCTAAACGTCCATATTTTGGTATATACAATCAATCCTCTGATTGTTGATTCCCTTGAAGCTAACTTTTCATGGAACTGTGCTTTGGCAGGCTTCAATCTTCCATTTTGGATCCATAAGCTTGATAGCTGAACCATGCCGTTCAGCGCATTTGACAGCCATGCTGGAGGCCAAGAATGCAGGCGCCCTCCTATCCTATGACCCAAACCTTAGGCTTGCATTGTGGCCATCGGCAGATGAAGCCAAGACTCAGATGCTGAGCATCTGGGATCAGGTAAACATTGTTAAGATCAGCGATACTGAACTCGAGTTCCTCACAGGAAAATCCTCGGTGGAGGATGATATAGTAATGAGCTTGTGGAAACCAGCGATGAAACTCCTTGTAGTAACATTGNGCTCAGATGCTGAGCATCTGGGATCAGGTAAACATTGTTAAGATCAGCGATACTGAACTTGAGTTCCTCACAGGCAAATCCTCGGTGGAGGATGATATAGTAATGAGCTTGTGGAAACCAGCGATGAAACTCCTTGTAGTAACATTGGGAAAGGATGGATGCAAATATTATACCAAAGTATGCACGTGGACTAGCCATTCCATTTGATCTTGTATTTGAGAGTTTTTTCTGGTATTAATCAGTTTTTCTTATCTTGTATTCTGTTATATGTTAGAATTTCTTGGGGACTGTTGACAGCATCAAGGTCAAGCCTGTGGACACAACAGGGGCTGGGGATGCTTTTGTTGGAGCTATGCTATGGGGGATTGCAAAGGATCTGTCAACTTTGAAAGTGAGCNCAAGGATGGATGCAAATATTATACCAAAGTATGCACATGGACTAGCCATTCCATTTGATCTTGTATTTGAGAGCTTTTTCTGGTATTAATCAGTTTTTCTTATATTGTATTCTGTTTTATGTTAGAATTTCTTGGGGACTGTTGACAGCATCAAGGTCAAGCCTGTGGACACAACTGGGGCTGGGGATGCTTTTGTTGGAGCTATGCTATGGGGGATTGCAAAGGATCTGTCAACTTTGAAAGTGAGCGTTTTTAATTTTTATTATTATCCCTTATTTTTTATGATTTTAGGTTCTATTTTTGAACTCAAGTTAGAATCTTAACGGTTTAAGACAAGTAATCTTGTCAGGCCAATCACTATATTTCGTGGTTAGTGTTAGGAAAAATGAAATAATAAAGGGATTAAAGTAGGACTAGTTGCACTAGCAGTTACACCGGATTTCATCCGAAAGGCTTAAGCATTTGAGTGAGTCAACTACTTGGTATTTCTATGACCACGTAATATTGAATTATTCGAGGTGGAGCTAAGACCAAGTCTCTCATAGCTTCACACTTGAGGCATTATTTATTATTAATTTTTAGCATGAATTTGATGAATTCTGCTATTATTTTAGATAGGGGCTGTTTCCTTAAACTACAATGCAAATTACTATTCTAGGAGCTTAGGACATGATATAGTTTCTTTTTCAATAATTTTTTCCCCAAAATAAATCTACATTTTGATGAGATAACACATTAAATTAATAATCTTTATGAAACTTCAAATATAGTTTGGTAATAAATTTAATATTCTATTTTTGTAAAAAAATTTTGATTTAGAGTAAAGCTTTGACCTAATAGTTGATACACCTTATATCTCAGTACAAGATTTATGCTGATTAGCATCTGACAAATCCAATGCTAATCAAGGGAAAATCTGATGCTAAATGGGATTAGCGTCGGATTGGTGTCGGAAATAATTTTTCCATTAAAACAGGTTAATTTAATTACTTTCGCAAATTTCCAACACAAATATTTTGCATCGAAATTAGCATCCGTAAATATTGTCGTTAACCAATTTCATCGGCTCTACTGCCAACGCAAGATTTAGCTTTTAATTTGTTTCAGCTTATGTCTGATGCTATTATCGAATAATATCGTTAGAAGTCTGATGAATAACGTCGAACTTTCCGACATTATTTCAATACAAACTGTAAAAAAGAAAAAAACAAAAGAATGATTAGATTTTTCACAAACGTGCACATAAAAAAATGTTTGTAATTTTTCTATTATAAAAAATATGACAGTCGTGACTCTTCATGTTGAATAATTTTTCTGTTCTCAAGTCAACACGACGGTTTATGTTTGAAACACAACCAATGAGAAATTTTAGAGAATGCATCAACTCAAAGTTTATCTTTCGTCAATCAAATGTGAGATAATATGTAGTTTTGGGTTTTATTAGTTTACCGATATTTATCTCTTGATGTTCTTACCCCTTCCTCTTACAATATTCTTACAGGTTCAATCTTGCTTTGCCATTATCTTTTGTTTTACTCTTGATATCTATCATAGTATTGAATATATTTTTAAAAAATTCTTTTTAAAATGCATAACATTGAGATTATATCTAATCAGATTAATTTTTCATTATGGAAGATCCCAGAAAATATTTCGCTTCGTCTAGTTATTTGTAACACCGAAATTTGTAAAACGATTTGAAGCTAGATTTAGTGTTGCAGTGATTTTTGGTACTTCACTGATCATGTGTAAATCAACTCTAGTTATCCTTAGGGGTGGACTTGATCTTTCAACTTTATTTTTGAAAATGCATCTCTAT
This sequence comes from Phalaenopsis hybrid cultivar, assembly GCA_002079205.1. Classification (NCBI taxonomy): domain Eukaryota; kingdom Viridiplantae; phylum Streptophyta; class Magnoliopsida; order Asparagales; family Orchidaceae; genus Phalaenopsis; species Phalaenopsis hybrid cultivar. Next base: position 49,000 of record JXCR01117248.1, read on the forward strand.
TCCTTTTAATTGAGTGATCGTGGGCTAAAAAGCTTCAATGGCAATCAAACCAAAATTTTTTTTCCCATCTTCAAGGCGAATGCCTTGGACATATCCATGCAGTAAGGAAAATTCAATTTCTTGGCTATGCTCCAACTTGATTGCATCCCATAGGCTGAAAAATCACTAATTGTCCACATAATAGCAACTTTAAGTTGAAATTCTGTTATGTAGTAATATTATACGTCAACACATCTCTTTCTTACAATAATTGAAGCTCATCTATCAGAGACTATAAGTCGACTTCAATTTTATCATTTGGACTATGTGGACATGATATGATCAACATTAGAAATAAGAATGACAGTCATACACATATCAAGGGACAAATTATATGAGGTGATAAAGCACTGGCCAACATGAATAGGGTGTTGTAGCATGACTGTACGGTGTGAACATATCTGCACATAAATTGAGCCTAACGTTGTGTGGTTCAGCTGCAAAGTCGAGATAATTGGGATATGACTCATAAAATTAATATCAACAAATGGGTACTATGCTATGTGAGTAGCTGTGCGTATAGAAGTGAATAGTCGCTGAAGGGGTACGAGCAGAAAGTGGAAGAGATATTTGTATGAATAATTTTTTTATTTTTATCCTTTCGCCCCCTGATTTGAAGCTATTAGCACCACAAAATTTGCATTTATTCTCAAATGCATCAACCTCTAATATAACTTGCTTTTGTTAACACACAAATATATCTTTTTCAGATAGTAACTCAAACTTCAAAATTTAATTTCTAATTCTGTTCAAGTCATCTGGAACTAAATTCTCTGTAGGATTCGTTTCCTTTAAAAATATTACTACCTGATTAAAGCATTATGTGGATATGTTGAAATCAGATTTGATGCTCAACATTCTCAATGTTACCGATAACTCCGTATGCGTAGTGCGACCTTTTCACAAAGTTTGTTGTGTAGCATTTAATAAATCATTGAATTGTTGTGCTTCACTGTTCGGTTCTTGATCATCACATGTACACTCCTAGGAAAATGAGCCTTGTTAGTATCACCAATATTTCCCTCATATATGCCAGAATCATGTTCCCTCGGAGGGGCGTAACTTGATGAGGCACCATAATGACCATATTGAACATCTGTCTCAAACTCATAATGTGAAGTCCAATACCAATGATTGGGTTTAAATTCTTTATGGTATAGATCCAACTTCTATTTTTTAGATGTCGGTATACTTGATTCATGTACTTCACACAAAGGCATCGAAACTTGTCTTCTGAAAGGTAAATGGGCAGCTGTGATTCCACCTGCACAAATTTATCAACACTATTCATGAACTCATCAATCAGTCATTTTCTTCCTCAATACAATCTATTATACATCCATGTTCTCAAGTTTCTAGAATCCATCTACAACATATATTTAGCTTTATATATTTAAATTTTTGTTGTTCAAATCACACAAATCACATATATTACATACATAAAAACTCACTAAATGTGGTCTGATACATGAATCTTTTTTCGCCTTACGTCTTATTCAGTGTCATATTTTTCATTTAATTATAATAGATTAAGATCATTTTTTATACAACATGCCTATGTCTTTTTAGAGCATTTAAATACTTAACCCCATCTTATAAACTTATCTTTAAGTCTAAGAGATACTTTTCTTTCACACAAGAAACTCAATGTATTACTCCACTTCAATCATCCAACTTGAATTATACTAATAATTAATATCCCGACTATATCACCATGACATTGAACAATGGATCGGAAACTATAACACCGAAATTTTAATTTTTACATTGTAGAAAAGAAAAAAATCAAAAGTCTCGTGAAAGGAGACTCAAACAAGAAAAAATATATCCCTAGATGACGTAGAGGAGGATTTCTTGCCAATACCGTGAACCCGCAGGTGGAAGTTGGCCAGAGTCGTTGGACTGAGCGTTCGAGAGGGAGAAGCACTGATGGGGTTGAATAGTGGAGGAAGAAAGCAAAATGAACGAATGGCGGAAGGGTTTTTTAGTGCATTAGCATTGGCCTTAACGTTGACATTCTTTGATGCTATTAAGTAACTTAATAGCATCAAAAATTCCGATGCAAAGTCGATGCTAAGTTTGACTGTACTTAATAGTGTCCAATTTTTTTCACCAGCGAACATCGTTCGACAAAAAGTGGACTTAGATTGGATGCTAATTTTGTGTCAAAAAAAAATCCGATGCTAAGTTTTATGCTAAATCACATGTTTTCTATAGTGTCTTCATTTGATAAAACTTAATACATAGATTAAAGATCCTATATCTAAGTATATCTTCTCTTCTTTGACTAAATCACTTTATATGTGACAAATTTTTGTATATGGGCCATCATCTTGATCGTTAGCCTTATACCCATGATTTTGGTGTTGGTATCATGATACCTTTTTTTTTTTTCATTCTTTTTTATTGAGTGCTAATTGATTTGTTAAACATATTCTTTGTTAATCATGTGAATAACTTTTATCCATGTAATATTAGGTCTTCCTAATTTTCTTCTTAATTATCTTTACTTTGTTTTTCTCATCTCATTTAACGGTTGCATATTTTTACCCAGCATCACGTTCACAAATAATGAGTTTATTTTTAGTCATCTTATGTTTAATGTATTCCATTTTTAACATTTCCTCTTATATAATCATTTATTAATTTATTATTTCTCATTTTGTCATAAATCCAGTTTAACATTTTTATTTATGTCACAAACAACTTAATATCAATACTTTTCTTACAACCCAACATTTAGATTCTTTTAACATTGCCAACCTAATTGTAGTTCTGTTAAATGTATTTTTAAGCCTCTATAGTATCCTCTTATAATAACTTTCAAGGTGCTCCTCTGTTTTAATCATCAAGTTTTATCCATTGAAGTTATGACTTCGTTTATATTTCTATTATTCTTTATAAATGAACAATGATAATTGAACATTTCATATATAGGCATCACTTTATATTTTAATCATCATATAATATTTCTTAATATTATACTTACTAGAATCACATTTTTAGTAGTTTTAAGGCCTCCATCTCGTAAGCATTTATTAATGTAGCATGTCACTATTTTTAATGAATGTGTACTAATTTGAATAATATGATCCGCAAAATATTTGTAGTTAGGGCTGTATCTCCAACAAGGATTGGGAGTGAGACTGGACTGCTATACATAATTTTTCATAGCATTTATTATTGTCAGCTAATGTGGCCCAATTTTTCAGTTTTCATATTTTGTTGTGATAAGCGGTGAAGTTAATCTTAAGAAATCCACATTGACGTAATAGAGTTATATCTAACCAAAGAGGTCGAGAAGATTAACTAATTAGGATTAATCCGATGGGTAAGATGGATTAGATAACTAAGAATAGAAAATTCAGTCTATTTTGTCTAATGGTTAAGTGTTTTTTTTTCAAACACGCAAGATTCTGAGTTCAAGCTCAACACACAAATATTCGGGAGTGCGGATATAAAAAAAAACCAATTCATTCATACACAATAAAATATTGTGTTAATGTTAAACCTCATCATACCTCCAAGATATGTCAAACAAAATCCAACTATCTGCACGACTGACCCAGCCAGGACAACCGACTGACAGCACGACCGACCCAGCTTGGACGACCGATGCAGTCTAATAGACCGACTGATAGCCTGGATGACCAGAAGTCCCGACGAACAGAAGAGTGGTGGGCATCCAACTCAGACAAGCCTGAAGATGGCCGAGCCATGAGCTCACTTATATAAAATACCCAAAATAACTTGTACATGCCTAACTAAAGCAAGGTTAGAGATGTAATTTTTCTTCATTGCACCCCTCTACCATAAATAGGAAGATATTTTCATATAAGTGAGACTTTTAGCCTGCTCTCTTCTTGTTTTCTTAAAGATTTCAATTATATAAAAATGGTCATATGGGCCCAAGAATACCCTAGTTTTCCCCAGAGGAGCAAGTCGCGACACGCTCTTCCTCTCTTAATCTCTTCTCTCTCTTTCTCTCTCCTTTTTAATGTTTTAATTCTTTGAGGCGTGATCTAAAGATAAATTTGGATTCAACATTCTGAAAGGTGAGATAAGTGCGGATCATGCCACCAACAAAAACAGGAGCAACACAATGAGAATAATTAATGATTAAATTTGGTCAGGTTATGTCCCAATCGACACAGCTAGAATGACCAGAAGTCCAAACGACCAAAAATCCAGATGAATAGAAGTTCGGATGACCAGAAATCTGGACGACCAGAAGCCCGAATGACCAAAAGTCTAGATGATTAGAAATCTGGACGAACAAAAGTCCTAATGACTACAAGTCATGACAACTGGAAGTCTGAACGACCAGAAGTTTGGAAAACTAGAAGTCCAGATAACCGAAAGTCCTGAGGATTGGAAGTCCATTGGACCAAAAATATGGACGGCCAGAAGTCCAGACGACTCGACGTTTGGATGAGTAGAAGTACAGCTGATCAGAAGTTTGGAACCTCAGAAGCCCATAATAGAAGTCGGGACAACCAGGAGTTTGGAGATAGCCGAGTTATGAGCTCACTTATGTAAAATACCAAAAATAACATGTAAAATCTTCATTAAAGAAGAGTTAGAGATGCAATTTTCCTTGATTGCACTCACTCTACTATAAATAGGGAGGTTTTTTCATGTACGACAGACTTTTGGCTCTCTCTTCATGTATTCATAAAGATTTGAATTATATAAAAAGGATCATAAGAACCCGGGAATATCTCAGTTTACCCCAGAGAGACAGGTCGCGGCGCACTCCTCCCTCTATCTCTTCCTTCTCTTTCTCTCTCATTTCTAACGTTCTAATTCCTTGGTGTGATTCAAGGACAAATCTAGATTCAACATACTGAAAGGAGCGGTGAGCTTGGATTTTGCCGCCAATAAAAAGAACTGATGTAAGTTTGGTTGACCAGGACCCAATCGTCACATCTAGAATGACAAAAAATCCAAATGACCAAAAAATTGAATGAGCAGAAGCCCAGACTACCAGAATTCTGGACAACCAAAAGTTCAGCCGACTAGAAATCCAAACGACCAGAAATCCAGACAACCAGAAGCTTGGACGACCAAAATTCGAGACGACCATAAGTCCAGAGGACCGGCAGTCCAAACTACCAAAAGTTCTGACGATCAGAAGTTTGGACAATCAGAAGTTTGGGCGACCAAAAATCTGGGCAAACCAAAGTGTAGAAGGTCAGAAGCCTGGACAATCAGAAGTCGAGACGACTAGAAGTTTGGACGACTAGAAGCCTAGACGACCAGGAGTCCAAAACATCAGAAGCCCAAATGACCAGAAGTCCAGACGATCAACATTTTAGGACGACCCATAGAAATAAAAATGAGCTTTTGTTTCTTCTTTTATGTGTTTCATTCATAAAAATGATAGACAAAACTTTTCTAATTATTCGTTTGATCCTAAGTTCAACTAACACCCTGGGAACTTTAAAAGTTTACACAAGTGATCATCAAAATCTGACTAAAACTCTGGGAACTTGAACTTGAGTGGTAAAACCGACAATGACACAAGATGTCCGATCAATATAAGTTATTTCAAATCTTACCGTGTATCAAGACGCTCGATCGGTATCAGCCTCGAGGCTTGACTGATAGCGACTACTAACATCCAATTGGCAAGCGACATAAAAACTGATTTAACGCTTAGCATTGAAAATCCTATCTTCTAGCTCGACACAAGTCTAGCCCTGGAGATGGCTTCCTACTCATCAGTGACAAGATCTGCGTTGAGTGGCATGCAAATTATTTTAGCAGCGAGTCTCGGCGGTTACCCTGCGAAGGTAGCGACAAGTCCGTGTCTCGGGAAAGGTGGAGCTCGACTGAGGCACCTACTTAACCGAACAAAAAAGATATGAAACATGTGATTTGAGCCGAGAGGTCGATACAAATTAAAACCAACAAAAAAATAAAATCTCAAAATCTTATGCTTCACTATGACCAATATCACAAGCAATCGATCGCCACAAACACACCACAAGCAATAAACGGTAAAAAAAATCCAATAAAAGCTAAAATAAGGAAGGTGAAAATTAACCGAGATCTCCATTTTATTTTATGCTCGAAATATTTCTATAGACTTTCCTATACGTCTACTTACAACTGTTCAAAAAGAAATAAAAATTTCTCTAAGTTACAGATAAGGCCATCAACCAGGCCAGATCAGATCACCGAAAAATACCGACCAAACCAGAGGTCAATAAAACCTAGCCAACCGAGCCAGTCCTACCGACCCGAAGACCTTAATAGAGCACAGTAGAGTCAAAAAAAAAAAAAAAAATTGAAGTTCAAATTATTCAATTTTTTAGCAAGAGTAGATGCAATAATTTTTTTTGCATTAAAATTTTCTTCTTTTCACAATTGTCTTTCAAAGAGATAAGAGAATCGGAAAACTAAATATGTACCTCAAAAATATGTTAGACAAAATCGCGCAGTCTCGATGAATGACCTAGCCTGAACGGCCGATCGACAGTCTGAATGACCGACCCAACCTAGACGGCTAGAAGTCCAGGCGAATAGAAGTCTAGACAAGCCTGAATAACTGAGCCATGAGTTCACTTATATAAAATACCCAAAATAAATTGTAGAACTCTAAAGCCGTCTCTCTCTTCATGTATTTATAAAGATTTTAACTATATAAAAAGGGTCACAAAAGCCCGAGAATACCCCAGTTTTGCCGTAGAGGAGCTAGTTGCAATGCAGTCCTCCCATTTGTCTCTTCCCTCTTATCCTTTGATTGTGCTCCAAAGATAAATCTGGATTCAACACTTATATATAAAAAAAATTCTGCACAATAACTTTAACTAGTTACACATCATTTTGAAAAAAAAAATGAATAAAGAATGAAGTATTTTAAAAGTATTCCAAATAATTTGGCTAATATGAGAATTTGATGCTGAAACAAAGGTATTTATCTGAGTTGCAGGATGAGAAGAAGTTGAAGGAGGTGTTGAGGTTTGCAAATGCTTGTGGGGCCATTACCACCACCAAGAAGGGAGCAGTCCCTGCTTTGCCTAGTGAAGCTGAGGTGTTAGAATTTCTGAAGAAAGCTTGAGAGGTCTCCTGTTGTTTCTTTTTTTTCGACAATCTAATTTCTCGTTAGTAGCGTAGTCTATACAACGTAGTAAATTAGATTAGATTTGCCACCTTAGGTGTCTTGACATTTCACTTTAGTAATTCTTTCTACTCTCTGTAGAAATAAATTACAGTTAGATTAATTGTTGGGAAGATATTCATACATACCCCTCAATTCTTATGCATTTACATATTTAACACCTACACTTTAATTTTTACAAATACGCCACCTTATTTCACTTCTTAGAAGTTAAAACAGTGTTACTTTTGCTGTGATGTAAAAAAATTTAGTGTTATAAATGTAAACAAACCTAAAGTTTTGGTGTTAGATATGTCAATATATGAGAATTGGGTAGTATGTAAATATCCTTATTCGGATGTTCCCATTTTCATGCATTTATTTTTTTTTGCATTATGGTTAAGAAGAAAAGATGAACTTCTTTGTGTTTGTTTGAGGTTTATTGGATGATATTCTTGTTGGTTATTTATATTTTGTCATTAATCACTTCTGTCAAGAAATTGCTTTTCATATGATCACTTAAAGGGCATTTGAATGTTATCAGATGAGCTTTTTATTATCTTCTGAAAGTTTTTTAAATGATTAGATTTGCAATTTTCCCATGGTTTTATCATGGTTGAGGGTGACATGGTAGGAATTGGGTGAGGTCAAGGCTATGGCCGAGTCCGAGGGTGACGGGAGATCAAGTGAGTTGACGAAAGAGGTGAGGTTGAGCGAATGATGGCAACAATGAGAGAAAAATTTCCGTACGTAAGACGTACGTAGCGCTGCATAAGTCAGGAGATTATTCCGAGGGTATTGGGGGGTTATATCCCCGTAAAACCTCTGTAACCTACCTGTATTTTCTAGTAAGTTTTGTGCTTTTGTTTTCACATATTTGTATGTTACAGATAAATTACAGAGAGGTTACAGGGGTATAACGCGGATATAACTCCTCAATACCCCTGAATAACCTCTCTGACGTACGCAATGCTATGCATGTCTTATGTACGCAAATTTTTCTCCAATGGCGGGCAATGAAAAGATGTATGCTTAGGCATGAGGCTAAATTTTTTTTGAAATTAGCTGGAGTATCCGGTAGTATCATGAACTTTTTGTTGTTCATTTATTTTATTTTCAAGTCAAACACTAATATAAGTTAAATGCATGTTAAATAAATGGGATAATTACTTGTCACGAATTTGTCACAGATAAAACGAGATGTAATCCAAGGAATATTGATCCTCGTGAGAGTGGTAGGGGTGTTAACGTCATATATTTATAAATTCATACATTAATCCTGTGCGTGCGTGTTATGCATGAACATTAATTCCTCTGCTATTAAGAAAACACACCATATGTTCAGTTGGGTTGGGGGCATCATGGTCGTCAAAATAGAGATTGGTTTAGGCATAGGCCCACAAGATTGGTGTGTGTTTATGAGCCCCATACATTGGAATTATTTGACCTTGTAGAGGTTAAGATGGATCGAATGGATGAAAAAATGCATGATGGGTTGGGGTTAGGGCTAGGGCTATGGCTGTCAATGATCTGATTTTGTGCCTAGTTGGGATTGGCTCAAGATTGGATCAAAAAATTTGGCTTGTAGCTTGACTCGCTTATTTTGATCTGATCTTGATCAGAGAAAATATTTAAAACAATTTTCAAGCGACTAATGATCTTCGAGCTAAATTCATTAAATTCATAGTCTTAACATACCAACGAAAGAAGAGTAATACATTGTTGATCTTCGAGCATATTTTGCCCATAGGCAAAACATACCAAAACATGCTCGATGAAACATGATCGATGCAACATGCTCGATGAAACACACTTCAATCAAAACATGCTCGATGAAAAGGGCAAAACATATTAACAGAAGAAGGGTAATCTAGCCGGTATGGAATACATGCACATCACCGATGTATGAGGACAAATCCGTCATCCAAAGATGGAGAAGAAGGAAGTACTTAGCAGAGTCGCTAGAAACAATCCTATCTGATTTTATTTTCACTTTGACACGTGGCTTTTGAATACTGTGTAGATTCGAAGATTTTAGTTCATGTAATCAAACACGTTGTTGAAAGTAGTAGACCGCTTTGAAAGGTAGAGCTATAATTTTACGATGGGTTTGATTATTTGAACTAAGAAATATTTGATATCTGCACTGGTCTGCGGTTTGAACCCGATAGATTATTTTACCTGTCTAATATGAATGCTAGATAACGTTTAAATTAGTTCTGGGGTCTTCATTTTCCTATAAGGGTAAGTCTTATAGTTAATTACGTCTTAAGCAACCAAAGTTACTTAAAAAAACTCTTGATTAAGACTGCAGTTTTGTCTTCAAGAAATTTCTAAGTTTAGGTTTCCGTAATTGGACATTGGATTTCCAAATGGGAAAAGATCAAAAGTTAAACAGTTGTTAACGAAAACCGAAGGGAGAAAAGGTAGGGGACACTTGAAGATACCAAAGAAACCTCAATAGTGTTCCAAACTATCCTATTGTTTGGCAATTGACTTTGTTGAAGAAAATGTAATGTTTTATCATGATGTTTTTATTAGAATATTAGGATTTATACTACACGACATATAATAATGCAAGAGCCTAAATGTGAGAGTTTATGTCATAACTAGATGAACAACCTTGGAGTCCTAGGATGAAGTTCACCGAGAGAATTGAAACTTCGGAATCCTAACCTAAACTAAGGGGCACATATAACATAATGGACTTACGACGTTGCATTGGAAGGGTGCCATGTAAACTATGTAATCACATTCATAACCATGCATGGCCGATCTCGATGATGCAAGAAATGATAGTTTGTTGTTATTATGAGTAATAGGTCTTATGACTTGATTATAAATCAAGTTGCCTTAGTATTTATTGTATTCATAATGTCTTGAGACTGATGCAAATATATTTTGAGATTTTAAATTTAAGTGTTTTATATCTCACCACACTCAAATGCCTGTAATTGATTAGTGTTGAGTGCATCAAAACAAGCTATGTAATGGGTTATGCAAGTTTATGATGATGAATGCATAGAAGGTATATTCAACAAGTTAGTCAGTATGTATAGGCACAACTCACTCTAAAAGGTAGTGGTTCTCATGGGTCAAACCACCTCTTTCCTTGGAATGAGTGAGGGCATGGAGGCAAGGAGTATGAGCGATATGTTATGCGTATACCTACATGTCATGTTATCGTTCATATTCTTAAATTTTAAAAGGAGTTTCTACTTAGTTTGATTTGATGTCAATCGAGGTTATTTTAAATGCATGTTGTTTCTACAGTTGTAAATGCAGTGATTTATGTGGTTTAGTTTTGGTTATAAGTTTTGTTTTGAAAAAATAAATTGATATTATGTAGGCTGAGGTAAAAGGTTTAGTCCTTGGGTAGGCCTACCAGTAATCCAAACAAAAGGAAGAAATGTAAATATCGACCTATAATGTGGGCAAACATATGGAATGAATACAAATAAACTGATAGTATGAGTACCAACCCTAAAGTATGTCATACTCACCGTTGATGGTTTAGTTGAGGTTAATTTTTTGTTTTATGTTTCATCTTCTTTTGGATAGTTCAGATGTTTATAGTCAATTGACCACAACACTTCCTAACTCTATAAAAGAACTGAAAACTCAAAAGATAAAACCTAGGTTGCTACAACAACCTATTTATTTATAATAACCATGCAAGACAGAGTTAGGGCACCCTAATAACATGTAAAGTAAACCTAAGTCTGTAGTTCATTTCAACAGCCATGCAGAATATAGTTAGAATGTTTAATATAAATGTATTTATTTGATTATTAATAAGTTAATTATCTTAAGACAACCCGGTCAAGATTCCCATGACTTTCCGTTATCCCGGGATTGTCGGGTTCCCTGATATACTTAGTCCAGAGAGGCAGTTAAAGCTACTCTGATTAGAAGATTATTATTAACAACCATGTGTTGCGTCATCGGAGAAATCTTCGTAGACTCGGGTAGCAGAGTTATAATTGTGTTTGGTGACCTTTGTTCAGTAGAATTTCATTTAAGTTTTAATGTCTTTCTCCGATTTTAGGGGGTTAAAATTTTTAGGTTGTTTAAGACTTCTTAGCCGATTGAATTGTTGTAATTTATTTTTATTTTATTTTTTATGCTGAAATGACCCGGTCAAGCTCTCATGTTCATGTCCTCTCGGGATCATTGTGGTTTGTGGTTTGTGGTTTGTGGTTTGATTAGTCAGGAGTGACCAGAAGGTACTTTGTTAGTAGCCATGGATTGCTTCATTTAAAGCTCCTTCTCAAACAGGGTTATGTTTTATATTTAAAGTCTAAGTTTTAGTAATTTCTAGGGTGTGTTTTGTTATGTCTACAAATTTTGTACTCCAACCCACATTATCTCCAGAGTGTGTTTTTAAGTCAAGTGTGCTTTTACTCTTTTATGAGAGATCAAACACTCCTTAACTTTATTCGTTTATAGGTAATGAGTTCAGCTAGTGTTGATTCAGGTTAGTTTGAATTAGCCCTGGTTAGATTGGGTAACCCAAGCTCTTGGTTAGCCCAGACCAGGCTTGGTTAGTCTAAATTGGTTTACATTGATTTTGGTTAGCCTAGGTTAGTCCAAATTGGTTTAAGTTGATTTTAGTCAGGCCAAGTTAGGCTGGGCTAGTCCAAATTGCTTTAATTTGATTTGTGTTAGCCCTGATTAGGCTGGGTTAACCTAGGTTTGATTTAAGCTGATTTGGGTTAGCCCATGTTAGGTTGGGTTGACCTAGGTTGGTTTAAGTTTGATTTGGGTTAGCCTAGACTAGTATGGGTTGACCCAAGTTGGTTTTGAATTTGAATTTAGGCTTGTCATCAGTTAAGTTTAGCATTTGGTTGGGTCAAGTCTAAGTTGGGTTAGACTTGAGTTAAGTTTTAAGTTAAGTTAAGTTTAGAATTTTGTTAAGTCGTCTATGTTGGGTTAGATTTGAATTAAGTTTATGTTGAGTTGAGTTTAAAATTTGGTTGAGCCAAAGTCTAAATTGGGTTTTAGACTTGAGTGAAGCTTAGATTGAGTTAAGTTTAGAATTCACTTAAGTCAAGTCTAAGTTGGGTGAGACTTGAGTTAAGTTTAGGTTAAGTTTAGATTTTGGTTAGGTCAAGTCAAAGTTATGTTAAAATTGAGTTAAGTTTAAGTTTAGTTAAGTTTAGAATTTGGTTAGTTCGAGTTTAAGTTGGGTAAGACTTGAATAAAGCTTAGGTTGAGTTAAGTTTATAATTTGGTTAAGTCAAGTTTATGTTGTGTTAGACTTAAGTTAAGTTTATGTTAAGTTTTGAATTTGGTTAAGTCAAGTCTAAGTTGGATTAGACTTGAGTTAAGTTTAAAGCTGGGCTTAAATTGGGTTAGAGCCAAGTCAAGGCTTAGGATAAATTCATGTTGGCTTAGGTCTAGGATGGATTAGACCTAAGTTAAATTTTAAGTTTGGTTATTAAGGTAATTTCATAACTAAAGGAATAATAATGAAATTATCCATTTTAATTAATAATTTAATTTAATGTTTCATTATGATTGGATCATAAGATTTTCTAAGTTAGTTTCCATGTTTAATTTAAGTTTATGAGACAAATTGGGCTAAAATGTGCGTTACAATTTTACAAATTTAACCCTAATGTTTTAAATTCAATTTTAAAGTTTAAGGGGTGAATATTGTCATTTTAGTGTTTAGGGTTGTTCTACTTTTTTCTTTTTAACTTCCATTTTGATTTGTATTATTATTATTATTTTTCTTTTAATAATTAATTTTCAAAATAATTATAATTTTGATAGGAAATTAAGTATTTTTGTGTTAGGGAGGACCCCTGACTTTGGAAAAAATAGAAAATATCCTTAATGATAGAGGGAATAATCTCTGGAAATTTTATATTTTTATATTTTAAATTTAGTTTTTTAATTAAAATACTTTCTGTAGTATTTAATTTATTTAAAATTAAATATATTTTAATTATTTTAATTTTTTTATTAATTTCTATTTTGTTTCCTGGGCATTTGCGTATTTTTTTTTATTTTTGTAAATTTTCTTCATCAAGTTATGATTTTTTGAAGTTATATATTAATTTATGTATTTAATTAATTCAAAATTTCCGATTTTCTTACTTAACCACGTAATGGCCACGTCAATCTCGTTCACTCGAAAGTTCCACGCATCATCCTACTGTTGGTTGTGCTTTCCACTTGTGTGCTTAGGTAGTGATCGATGCGGCGCTCTGATCCACACAGTTTTGATCTTCAGCTCGATCAACGCCGTTCATTTCAAAGAGAACAAATCAGATGGCACTCTGCCATCCTCCCCAATGCGACACAGAGTGTCCACCTCACACACTAAAACCTAAGAGTGTCCACCACACAAAGAGCCTCTTTGTGATTGATCCTACAACTTCATCTAAGTGACACAAACCTATCCATACGGCTAAGTGGGCATGCATTGTTCATTTTCTTCATAAATGATCAAATCGAGGCCTAAATTAAGAGTTTTAAGACATGACCTGGTCCCAAGTGTTGAGGCCTCAATTTGGCTTGATGGGGATGCCACGAAGCTTCTCCTTGCATAACTTTGAGGTGAAATTGATCCTAGCTATGAGCTAGACCAAATGGGGGCACAGGTTGGTGTTAGGCTATGGTGGAGGGTTTGGGAGTTAGGGATTTTTATAGGGATAGAGGTATTAAGGCCTTGTGAAGCTTTTGGGAGGGTTAAATTAGAGTTTTAAGGGAGACTGTGTCAAGGCCATAACGACCCGTGAATTTTAGTGATTAAATTATGGCAGTGGGTTAGTGATTTTGTGTGCTTCCTTGTCTTTTAGTATTTGTTTGAGGCTTTGAATAATTTAATTTAATCTTTAGTTATGTAGTGTATGGTAGGTCATTTGAAGCATAGAGGGTCATGTGAGTGATCCATGTGGTTGGTTCATGAGTGACGAGTCATGGGCCTAAGCCTAAGTTTGGGCTCTTGTGTTAAGTCTAGTGACCGCTAGTAACTCTACGGTATGCGTAGTGATATTAAGATGAAATATTATATTTAAAATGAATTTTATAAATTATATCACTCAAGATTTACTATGGTTGAATACTAGTCACTCAAGATCTACGATTTTCTTTAAACCTAGAGTATCGAACCCACAAGGAAATCCGTTAATTTTAAATGACTTCAGAAAAGTTCTAGCCAATTTCAAAAAGTCTTAGCTTGGAAATTTAGTTGATGTAAAATGTGTTAGGGCATCATACTAAACTACAACTAGTCCTCTAAATTCCTAATAAGCTAAATACATTAAGCTAAATGAAGCAGAAAGTTTAAGCTAATTAGAGGTTCCCTCCCCTTGTAATGAAACTAGTAGCTAGTGTAGGTGTAAATCAACTAGAATTTTTAAACAAACATGTGATAAATAGGTGTATATATCTTCTTTACCTCTTCCGAGTGCATAAAGAAGTTGGGTAAACCTAGTTTCAATTCCTTAAGTCCTATATTACATTGGTTACTATTCTAGCCTGTCATCCTAAAGTCACAAAATCATGCCCTCAATTTGGCTAACCTAGCTTTGATTCATTAAATCCTATATCAAATTGGTTAGGATTTTAGTCGGTCCCCCAAGAGTCCTCAATTTACACCCATTACAATTCATCTTCTTTTCTATTTGCACTAATCTAAAGACTACTTTTCCTTCATCCTATAGGTTAGTGTTGTATTCACTAGTTGTTTGAAGCCATAGTCCTCTCGGATCATATGGGTACACAACTAATTTTCACATAAAAAATGACCAATTTGCAAAGTAAATTAGGTACATAAAAAATACCATCACATTCCATCAAGTAACATGACACTACTTTAATTTAAACCCTACACCTGCTATTAATCCATTACAAGAGGAAGGAGAAAGGAAATGACTCAAATTGCATGAAGAAAACAACAAGGCACGCCATCTTATAACACATCAAATTCAAATACTATGAAATAATTTGATACAAGACATCTTTTTTGCTTAAGATTACATAAAATTAATCAAGCCTTTTGCATCGACTAAACTACCTTAGCTTTCTAGTCTGATGTTATATGTTGTCCAGATACATACCTTCTGGACTATTTGATATATAGTCAGGATATATATATATATATATATATATATATATATATATATATATATATATCCTTGTCTATTTGATATCTAGTTGGTATACATACCTCCTTGACTATATAAGGTAGAGATTCTTATTTCTCTAACTACATGATAATGTTCCAATCAATGAAACTATCATTCTTATTGAACCAGCCCTTGATGAGAGAGTCTCGTTTCAAGAAACATAGAGCTTTGTAGCCACTTGATTTCAATTTCTTTAGAACCATGTCAACTGTTAGTTGATTCTCTTATGAGAGAATCCTATCTCAGAAAGTCTTTGACATTATAACAACTTTATTTTAATGTCATTTGAACCATATGATCTTTCTAGTTAGTTCATTTATGAGAGCATCTTTGGCATTATAGCCAATTGATTTTGAAGTCTCTCGAGTCACATCAATTTATAGTCAGTTCCTATATAAGAGCATCTTTGGCTTTATAGCTATTTGATTTCAATACCTCTTGAATCACATAACTTTATTGTCAGTTATTTTGTGATAACATCAGGTCTCAGGATATCACTAGCAACAAAGGTACTTGGTTTGTTTGCCTCCCAAATAATATGGCTTTTTAGTCAGTTCTTAGTTGAGGGTGTCTCAATTGGCTGACCAATTACCACTTTAATCAGGATGATTTGGACTTTATAGCCACATGCTTATTGTGATGAGTGCATCTCTTGACTGGGACCACTTTAACTCGCAATCAGGTTCCTTTCAAAAAAGCATCATAAATGATTTGGTTTACACGAGATACCCCAATCTCCCCCACCTGTTTTGGTATGAATGGGGTAAAAACTTACCATGAAATAAGTTGGCCACACAACTCAAGTAATATGTAAAGTAATAATGTGGTTAACAAGTATCGCAGATCGTTCCCATGAAGAAAGCATTAAGAATTTTTCTAGAAGTCTAATCTCTAGTTTACTAAACTTCTAAACCTAATTTATCACGATCAAAAGTAGGAGATGGTTTTCTAAAATTCTACTTAAAAGAGAAAACAAATGATAACAAATTCGGAAAAGATAGAAAATAACGGTCAATAAATCTTACATTTATTCAAGGTACGTGAGGCTCGCATCCCTGTGATTTAAAAGAATGTGGTGATTAGTAGTTTTCCAAGAGTTTCCCCAACCTGATTGTTGTCACTAGGGATATAAATTCCTCCTTATGCCTCTTTTTAGGTCAAAAGAAGGCTATAATCCATGAAGTTGAGGCTTCCTCAACTCTTATGGTAACCCACAGATTTGTTTTGATCCCCTTTCTATGTTGCAAAACCCAGATAAAATGTATCTATTATTACCTGAATTTTATAGTTAACAATTTTGTTCCTTTGCGCAACGGGTAAGATTCACAAATCACGAAATATGTTAACATCCTAACTAATCAGATAAGAATTAAATTAAACTCTATTGTTAACACAACAATGAAAAAGCCCTGATGTTTCAGAAAAAAACAATACAGGGAAAGAAATTATTCGAAAAAATCACAAATAAGATCCCATAAATCATAGAGGTACAAAAGAAAATTTAACTACACATGATAGAAAGAACACCGGAAAAGCATCCCAATAAAATCATTGTTGCAAGTAAAACTAAAAAAGGAACAAAACAAATTGTTCCCTCTTCCACAATAGCCAACTCCTCTTTCATATAATAACCTCTCAAAATTTATAATAATAATACAAAAAAAAGGTACAAGAAACCCCTTAGGATCTCAACCCTAAGAGAGGAAAAAGAAACAAGAGAAAACTCCCAAAAACTTAATCTCCAGCCATCTCAAACTCTCCTCTCCACCAAAGAATTCTTGTATTCGTGCCCTAGCTTCCCTTTTAATGATCTAACAAAAAGCCATGAAAAATCCTTTCCAAATGAGGTCTGGAAATTTTCTTGTGTAACCAAGCCCGAAACCATCATGGTCATGCCAAATTGTCTTCTTTCGTGCCTTTTGACTCCATTTTGCATGTTTGACACCTGTAACATGCAAAATAAAATAAAGAACTTTTTATAGGCATAAAATCATGATAAATAATGTGAAATAAATGAAAATTTCTAGAATAAAAGTGGGTCAAACCACATAAAGTTGTTGCATGTCAATTCTTCATCTCTAGCATTACGAATGAGGTCAGATAACAACAACAAAAAGCCTTAATCCCACTACGTGGGGTTGGCTACATGAATCCTTTTTCTCCATTGCGTCCTATTTAGTGTCATATTTCCATTTAGTTCTAGTAAATTAAGCTCATTTTTAATACAATAAGCCCAAGTCTTCCTAGGTCTACCTCTGCCTTTCTTAACACAAGTCGAATCTAAAACATCTACTCTCCTAATTGGATCATCACATGGTCGACGTTTAATGTGACCAAACCATCTAAGACAACTTTCTCTAATTTTGTCCGTC
>JXCR01117248.1:66753-103818 GCA_002079205.1 Phalaenopsis hybrid cultivar
TTAACTTATTATTATGCTTCTCTTTTAAAGGCCAACATTCAGTGCCATAGAGCATCGCAGGTCTCACCACTGTCTTATAAAATTTTACTTTTAGTCTAAGCGGTACTTTTCTATCACACAAAAGGCCCAAAGCATTCCTCCACTTCAACCAACCAAAAGCGATACTTTTCTATCACACAAAAGGCCCGAAGCATTCCTCCACTTCAACCAACCAACTTTAGTACTTTTCTATCACATAAAAGGCCCGAAGCATTCCTCCACTTCAACCAACCAACTTGAATTCTCTACTGTATCACACAAAAGGCCCGAAGCATTCCTCCACTTCAACCAACCAACTTGAATTTTACTATTAACATCTCCCATCTATATCACCATCGCTTTGAACAACATACCCAAGATATCTAAATCATTCACAACTTTTACCCGAAGCATTCCTCCACTTCAACCAACCAACTTGAATTCTATTATTAACATCCCCATCTATGGCCCGAAGCATTCCTCCACTTCAACCAACCAACTTGAATTCTACTAATAGCATCCCCATCTATAATCACCAAACAACGGACCCAAGATATCTAAACATTAACACTTTTTAATTATTTCATCACCCAAAGTCACACTTATGTCACCAGAGCTATTACTACTAAAATTACATTCCATGTATTCAATTTCAGTTCTACTTAAACGAAGGCCTTTAGACTCCAATGTAGACCTCCATGATTCAAGCTTTTCCTGGGCTTTTTCTCTCATTTTATCCACGAGAAGGATATCATCAGCAAAAATCATACACCAAGGTACATTCTCCTGTAGATGTCCAGTAATACCATCCATAACTAAAGCAAAAAAGATTTGGGCTTAAAGTCGATCCCTGATGTAATCCAACAGAAATAGGAAAATATTTGGTCAATCCTCCTTCAGTTTAAACACAAGTAACAAGTCTAGTATACATATCTTTAATGACTTGCATATAAGTCATATCAAAACCTTTCTTCTTGAGAACTCTCTAAATTATATCTCTTGGAACCTTATCGTAAGCTTTTTCTGAATCAATAAAATTAAATGTAGATTCTCCTCATTATCTCTGAACTTCTCCATCAAACCTCTCAATAAATGTATAGCATACATAGTAGACCTCCGATATAAATCCAAATTGATTATGAGAAATCTTTGTGATGCGTCTTAACCTACGTTCAATTACCCTCTCCCATAACTTTAAAGTACGACACATCAACTTAATTCCTCTATAATTTGCACACTCTTGTGCATCCCCTTTATCTTGATAATGGGGACCAAAATAATCTTCCTCCACTCCTTAGGAATCTTTTTAATTTTTAAAATAATATTAAAGAGTTTAGTAAGCCAAGAAACTCCCAAATCTCCCAAATATTTCCACACTTCAATTGGGATATCATCAGGTCCTACAGACTTTCCACCCTTGGTTTTTTTTAAAGCCTTCTCAACTTCTTTTTTACTAATGCAACGGTAAAAATGAAATGTTTTATTATCATTCATGAAATTAAGATCACTAAGGCCGATCATATTTTCAGAAACTTCATTAAAAAGTTTATCAAAGTAACTCACCCACCTATGTTGAATATATATCTAAGAAACATACTTTTTGATTTTCATCTTTAATACACTTTACTTGAGTAGAATCTTTACTTTTTTTTCTCTTTGTTTGACTAGTTTATACATATATTTTTCACCCTTCTTTGTATCTAATTTATTGTAAAGATCATAAAAAGCAGAATTTTTAGTATCACAGATTGTTCTTTTAGACTCCCTGCGGGCCGTTTGATATTTTTTCCAGTTCTCTAAGCTTTTATATTTAAACCAATTTTTATAAGATAACTTCTTATATTTTATCTTTTCTTGCACATTATTATTTCACCACCAACTATTTTTATTTATGAAAACATTTTCTTTTGATTCTTCAAGCACATTTTTTGCTACTTGTTTAATAGTGTTTGTTATCCACATAATATTTGTTTCTTCATGAATGTCCCAAATTTTGAAATCTTGAATTTTACTCATAAAAATAATTTTATTTGTTCTTTTAAGTTTTCTCCATCTAATTCTACGACGATGAGTCATAGTATTTTTTATTTTACAACTCTTAATTTTAAAATCTAAAACTAATAAACGATGTTGGGTACATAAATTCTCACTTAGAACGACCTTACAATCTTTACAATCGTGACGATCTCTTCTTCTCATAAGAAAATAATCAATTTATGTTCTTTTAGATCTACTCTTATAAGTAATAAGATGCTCATCTCTTTTTTTGAATAAAATATTAGTAATAACAAAATCATAAGCTAAAGAAAAATCTAAAATAGCTCTACCTTCTTCATTAGTTACTCCAAAACCGTAGCCACCTAATTATTTCTAAAGTCTTCTACCACTCTACCGACATGTCCATTTAAATCTCCTTCAATAAAAATTCTTTCTTCAATAGGTATCATTTGTATTAAGTCTTCCAAGTTATTCCAAAATTTATCTTTAAACCCTATATCTAAACCTACTTGAGGAGCATAAGCACTTATAATATTAAAAATCTTAATATCAATGATAATCTTAATTGCTATAATTCTATCTCCAACTCTATTAATTTTTACAACATTATCTTTCAAACTTTTATCTATAATTATACCTACACCATTTCTAGTGCGACTCTTACCATAATACCAAAGTTTAAAACCTAAATTATCAATCTCCTTAGCCTTTTCTCCAACCTACTTAGTTTCTTGAATACATAAGATATTAATTTTCTTATGAATCATAATATCAGCTAATTGCATTAATTTACTATTGAGAGTACATATATTCTAAGATCCTATCCTAATATTAGTTCATTAGTTTCATGGACTAACTTCTTTACCCGCATTCGCCCGTATTGTGGGAACCCTTGCTTATTTAACACTACACTCGGGTGCCGGTGTAACAACCCTTACACACTTTTCACTGTATTCAGGCTATACAGTGCATCGCTTCTAGGGGACGCCCTAACACTTATACAATGATCAAACGGATTCATGTCATGACTTTTTTTGACAAGTTTTACGCTGGTTGTCAACTACCTAACGTAACCCTCCACTTTTCGCATCCGGGCTTGGGACCGACAACGACAGTGTTACACGAGATGATTGAGCATTCTCAATTCACCACACTATCTAGTCACTGGTCCGTTTTTATTTAAGTTAGATACCTCAAGATTTTTAGCTACCTGAATAAACTATGGGTGCTTCACTCGAGAACAACCATATTTGGCTTTTTAATAATTTCTTCATGCTATAACATAACAGATGACTCAGATCACATGTGATGTTCAAGCCTTCTTAACTTGAATATACTATTTGGCCACGGGTCAGTTATCACTTAAGTCAGGATATCAACGTATGGGTCAGACACTTCAATCTGCTATTGCGAATAAGTTCAAGCAGAATCCCTTATCCATACCCTGCTTAGTAAATTTGGCCTAGCCGAGTTTTCTTTTTGCTAGTTGGCCTTAACTGGCTAGCCATGCCACACCCATACCCAATATGGTAAATCTATCCTAGCTAAGTTTTCTTTTTTTATCTTCACTTGGGAAATCACCTCGACTACAAAGGAAGATTTTATTTTGGATGCTTCTGACAATTGCGTTGTGCTTTAATATCGCACATCAAACTTGTTGGAGGTCATTTATTGACACCACCTTTTGATGTTGCATGCGTCAAATGTCCACTTGAATGTTACATGAATATATTTTGGTTACTCATAATCTCTCATAGTCCATGACATCCATTAGGACCTCTCGATGCATATTTTGAGCAAGGAACTAGGGTTGGCATTGATTCTGCCTTACATAGGAGAGCTCACAATTGGGTGATGATAATTCAAACTTAGGAAACATTTATTGCTTATTTTAGTGTTTAAAGATCATGCGTCATATATTCATAGCCTCCCATGATCAAGGGCAGTCCCATAACCCTCCTATGCACATTTCAAGAAAATCAGAATTTAGGCTGACACACCCGCGTGGTGGTTCAGGGTGGTCGTCAACAATAACATTCATAATTCAAAATATTCAAAATTTTCATTAAGTTATAGGCTCATATTTTAGTGATATGTGGTTTCTTATAGCTTCTGAATCAGTAAAAACAATTCAATGGACGTGCAGACGTAGAAATTGGGTTTGGACTACCCCGCTCATACTCATCCCTGGTTGATAATTTTCATCTAATACGAACTACCTTGAATGTTCCTTCAGATGTCTAAAGACAACATTTCGGTCATAAATTGCTTCTAATGGTTTAAATTTTAATAAAAAACCACCAACATGAAATCCAACTCAAAGAAGGCATAAATCAGGTTACAGGGCTTAACCAGGTGTATATGTGCCAAGCTTGGGCACCTAGGCACCCAAGGTGTTTTTCCACACATCTTTCCAGAGAATTGGGTACATATGCACCCCATTTTAGCTGCATATGCACCCAATCTAGTGTTTACGCACCCAATTTGGTCGCATATGTCCCAGAATTGCTTTTGCACGTTGTTTGTACCCGAGAGTACTCCCAAGGGAATACCACTTTGTTAATTACATATTAGGGGTTACCCAAGAATGCTCTTGATCCAAAGGAGTTTTTCTTATATTAGTAGTGACAACTAGCATATGACTATCAAAGGATAGTTATTTCACAGGATAATGCTCTGATACTTTCAAAGCTCCTGCTAAGCCATGGGGTGGAGAGAGAGTCTCCCACGGTCCTTACATGGGCAATTGACTCATTGACATGCGAAGCCTATAAAATAACTGTCATCCCAAAAGCCATGTAGTAAAGTAAAAGACAAATTTTAAAATCTTGAATGTTTTAATCCTAAATTTTAATTATTCTTAATATTTTATTAGAATTTTCTAAAAGTTTACAATTTTGGGTCCTTAGAGAGCCTAAATAATCTGCATGATTCCCAGACAATCCACAAAGTAAGAAAAACGATGAAAAAGTAATTCAAGCACACAAGCATGCAAGAAAGACAATAAAGCAAGCCAAATATAATAGAATAAAATGCTGATGTTGTTGGGTCGGCATCAGCATAAGTACACACCTGATCCTCCTTCTATTCTTAAATGAGATTTAGAATTATGGTACTAGACAAGTGAACAGCTCCTAGCTCCCATCACGTGGTTTTGTCTATTTGGCGTCTCAAATGTCGTGCTCATACCTTATTTCTAATACAAGACTCTCCTAGTATTCTAAAAAATACATAAGGAAAGTAAGAAAAGACTTGACATACATGAAAACAAACTTAGCAGGAAAGCCAACAAAATATGTAATGCAAATGAGCCATGTTTGGTAGGAAGAGCTAAGGATCCCCTACCAGAAAGGGTTAGTATATAAATCATTACATCCCCCCCCCCCCCCAAGGCATGGTTCCCTGCAAGAAGACCGACCTAATATATTACCATGCATATCAAAATAGAAAGCATGCAAGCATACTAAAAGAAAAAAAGAAGATGTCTAAAACAGTAGAGAACTATAGCCAAGAATTTCAAAATAACTACCTAGCATCCTATACCTTAGCCTAGCACATCAACTAATGCAGTGTTGTAACACAACATCTAAGTGAGTGTAGGGTTATGTTAGAAGGCTAGTGTATGTTTTGACGGTGTTGCCATCACTAGCCTCATCATAAGGATCCAAGGATTCTAAGAGATTTCACTAAATGCAAGCTTTGAAAACCTTTTGAAAAATTGATTTCATGTATGGCTTAAGTTAAATATGCAAGTAACTTCAAAATAGATTTTGAAAATATGATGCCTATAAGTAATAAAATCATAGATTTTTATACTTTCAAAATAGTTCCTGAGAAATAGCATGTCTAAGTGGAACCAATTAGACCCCTTGGAACCTTAACACAATATATGTGTTAATCATGGCATGGTAGCTAGTATTGACCCTCCGAGGCACTCCAATGGGCAATACTCGCTACCCCATCATGAACAATAACGGGGTACTCAACTAATTATTCAAATTCATCGTTGAGACAATCGGAGAATGCACATGAAAATGCAACATGATTATGTGTGGTACGATCATACTTGCAAAGTAAGAACAATCGAAAGATGGCAAACATTCGTCGCTAGTATACAGTGCATACACTAGTGATGAATGTGCATAGAGTTTGGAATGATGCATGCAAAACATACAAGACAAATGAAAATTAGTGTGTCATGGAGGCAGTGGCTTAGAAAGTGGGTGTGCCATGAAAGTAGTGACCCAGAATGGTAGGTGTGTATTGAGGCAGTGACCTAGAGGGTGAGTTTTTCGTGGAAGCGGTGACCTAGAAGGTGGGCATGTCACGGAGGTAGTGACCTGAAGGGTAGGTGTTTCATAGAGGCAATAACTTGTAGGCTTAGTGTGCCATGAAGGTAGTGACCCAAGGGTGGGTGTGTCATGGAGGCAGTGACCAAGGGGCCCACTACGATAGTCCAGAGCAGTTTCATAGGGAGCGAAAGGATGTAACTCTCATTAGAGGGAATTATATAATAGATTGGCTCAATGGTTGACCATCCATTCACATGGTGTATGAGTGCAAGGAGTAAGTGTATGAGAACACCATTTTAAATGCAAAGTCTCCAAGCAAGCTATTCATGGGAATGCAAGGTGCTAAGTGACAAGAATTTCATGAAACATATAAATAGAATAATATACCAC
This sequence comes from Phalaenopsis hybrid cultivar, assembly GCA_002079205.1. Classification (NCBI taxonomy): domain Eukaryota; kingdom Viridiplantae; phylum Streptophyta; class Magnoliopsida; order Asparagales; family Orchidaceae; genus Phalaenopsis; species Phalaenopsis hybrid cultivar. Next base: position 73,452 of record JXCR01117248.1, read on the forward strand.
TCAGAGGCATAAGTACTCATCATGAGCATATGAGGGGATATGCTAATGGGTATGTGATAGTCTGCAAGTGTGGATGTGTTAATTAAGGAAATGTGAAGAAATATGCAATGAATATAAAATACCAAATGTAAAAGATCGATTTATCAATCTAGATAGTGGCGACAACGATCAACCATGTCAATAGACAGTGGTCGATAAACTGATAGAATCAGTAATGAAACTGATCAATCATGTGGACCGAAGTATTTCGATCGGACTGATGTGCGTCCAATCAATGAAGGGTAGTTGATTGATATAATTAGGCCGGTGGCGACCGATTGATTTAGGTTTTAGGGTTTAGGGTTTAGGGATAGTTAATTGACCTGGAGTGTGCGCCCGATCAACAAAGAATGGTCGATTAATACAATCAGGTCGGTTGACGGGCAATCGATCAAATGGATCTAAGATGGTCGATTGGTCTGGAGTGCACAACTGATCTACAATGAATGGTTGATCAATGTGATCGGGCTGGTGGATGCCGATCGATTGAATGGAACGAAGATAATAAATTGTGTCGGTGCACGACTAATCGATGAAGGGTGATTGATCGATACGATCAAATCAGTGGTGACTGATTGATCGAATAGACTGACGGTAATTGAACAAATAGGAGGGTGGTCAATTGATGCAATCATGATGGTAGTGGCCAGTCACTCAAATTGACTGACTAAAATTGATCAAATCAGAAGATATGGCAGATCAATGACACATAAAAAAATGGTTGGTTTTGATGCAACTTTGAAAATAATCCATGTGGTTCAAACAATAAAAATGTGAAACACATGCAATATGTGATTTAATTAGATTCAATGATGAATCATGCTCACCTAAAGCGAATTCACAGGTAAACCCTATGGGTAATCGAAAAAATGAGGTAGGCATCACACAAAGCGATGGTCAACTGCTTTCATTTGCTCGATACAAAGAAATTCCGTTTGGAAAATCTCTATGCCGTAGGGAATGTCAAAATCATGGTATTTTCCATTCTCTATACCCAAACGATGGATTTCACTCCCCTCCATCATGAGGATGAAATCACCGGTGCAAATATGGACCCTGTGCATTGAGATTTTGTGCTAGAAACAAAAACAGGTAGGTTTTTCTAGTGGATTCATGAGAAAAACATAAAGGCTCCCAATCCTTATGGGATTTCATCTTGGAAATCAAAATCCTAACCAAAGCTAATTTGGATTGTAGTAGAACTATTGGGCACCCCCATATTATAACTATTTTTTTGGATGAAATAAAATTTTCTACGGATTAATAAGAAAAATCCTAACCTAATTTTTCTAACATCTAGACTTACAGGGCTCTAAGAATAAAAATTGTAAGGGATTAAGGAATTTGACCTTCGTGAAGGTTAATGGAAGTGTTTTTTTCTTGAAGAAGCTCTCCTCACCTGAGAGAGTGAAGATAAAGTCGGATTTTGCCTTCTCCAATGTTGTAAGGAAACTTTCCTCGTCAGCTTGCCGAAATGTCGCCTGATATGAGCAAGATGATCAGATTCCTTCCCTCAATTGGTGAGGAAGCTCTCCTCACTAGAGAGAATGAGGAATTTACTGGAGTGTACCTTCCCCAAAGCAATGAATAAGTTTTCCTCCTCAGCCCACCAGGATGTCGTTGGAGACGGGAAAGATGACCAAAACAATGGATGGAAAAGTGGAGAAAATGGTGAAGAACAGTTTGTCTTAGCTTCTCCTTGAGAAAGAAGATGAATCCCTCTGGAAGCTCCTTGAAACCTCCCCTTGTTCCAAGCTCTCCTCCTCAGCAAATAGCAGACGATCAACTCAAATGAGCCCTTTCTTATGGGTTATTCAACTATAGAGGTTTATCCAAGGAACCAAGGCTGCTTTCTGAATTTGGAATGGCCACAAAATATCTCTTACACCTTATTTGGGTGAAGAACTAGATAAAACGAGATAGACTAGTGGTCTCAGCTATCATGCTGGTGGTAATTCGTAGATTGGAGGGTCAAAATTCACGAACTGGTCCTGGTGGTGTGGTCACACCACATTTGGACGTGGTCACGCTACTATTCAAATTGTTGCAAATAGAGGTATGGCGGGACCGCACTCGAGGCCCAACATAATTATGTTGGGTGCTCTATCTGGGTGACGTGACTACCTACTTGCAGGCGTGGTCATGCCAATCGGCGAACTCGGATGCTTGCTAAGATTTGGGCATGGTCACGCCCATATTGCAATATAGTTATGTTGTAGTCTATGTTTGGCAGGTGTGGCCACACAATCATCGAGCGTGGTCAGGCCGACCACAACACTTTTGTGTTGGTTTTGGCTTGGCGTGGTCACACCCAATTTAGGCATGGTCTCACGCCAATAACTAGACGTGGTTACGCCGGACCACAAAAAGATTGGGCTTCCAAAGAAGCTCACCAAGGGCCTTTCGGGCCTCGTGACACCTCCGGAGGAGCGAATCTGAGTAGGTAATGATTATTGTATCTTTGTAGGAACTGTAAATGCGTCTCAAAAGAGTTTGAAATTTGTCTATCCGGGCCTTGAACTTAAAGTTTGAACATGATGCGGATTACTCTAGTTGTAAATACATTAGAATGGGAGGTAGGTATATTAACACCCCTTTCATTTTTTTCCTTAAGCAATGTACTGGACACAAAATAATAGATAAATAAATAAAATAGAACTCTCATTTCCACATTTTTTCTATGAACAGTAAAGAAATAATACAAAATTAAAAAAAAAATCTGACTTTCTATAATAATCTCATACGTAATGCAAACTACATATAAACTCCAAGAGAAATATAGGTAAAAATGAACATAATTCCACACCAGCCAAACACAATAATCAAATTCAGACAGCCCTTTCACCAACAAACACACATCATTCAATCTCATTTTCTATTTGAAAAAAAAAATCATTTTTGAAATTCAGTTCAAAATAGCTATTTGGAAATAGGCGCCCAAATATCAGCACCGTTGCTTCTAGCAATAAGAACAGTTTCATCAACCGGCATCAGGCACAGCCCTCGGTTTCTCAAGCAATGGCTCTTTTCACCTTCCTGCAAAGAAACATTAAATTTTTCTATAAAAATCCTATTTTTAAAGTTTAGTATAAAGAGAGAAACTGAAACCGAAGTTCTAATTGATTTTGGAATTTTTTACTTGTAATTTGCCGTGTGGAAATGTGCGGAGATACGGAGTACTCAGCACCTGGAGCTGATCTTGAAGAAACTTAATGTAAGCAGCGGCTTCCTTGAGCACAGAAGCCGTGTCGCTCTGTATTTTAGTTCATGCAGGTTAGTGGCAACATGTTTACAGAGGAAAAATTTTATGTTCGGACTCCCAATAATATATTATTATGTGTGTTATATCAGGTCCACCTAAAAAATTATTAAAGTGCAACCGCAAAGACTATTGGAGTGGAACCACGGAAGTTGTTGGAGTGAAAATACGGAAATTATTGGAGTGGAACTGCGGAAGTTATTTGAAGGGTTATTGAGAGGTTGTTGGGGGTTATTAACGACATATTGAGATATTAACTTCAATAACATCGTAATAACCCCTCAATAACCTCTCAACACCCCCCGCCCCCAATAACCTCTGCGGTTTCACTTCAACAATCTCTGCAATAAACTCCAATAAACTCCGCGATTCTACTTTAATAACTCCCTGCAATAACCACCACAAACATCCACGTTTCTACTTCAATAACCACATTTCATTAACCCTCACAATAACTCCCTAATAACTTCTATAGTTTCACTTCAATGACCCCAATAACCTCACGATGCAGCACTTATGACTACATATTACAGAAGTCCGCACGTAGAGTTACATCCAAAGCTCGAACAAAAAATTTTCCCGTTTTATGAAATACATAACATCCATAAAAGGAAAAAAAGAAGACCAACCTTTCCAAATGGGGAAACTAGATGCTGAAGTGCAGATACTCTTTCTCCTATCTTATCCTTCTTCTCCTGCTCATGAACAATCATATACATGCCACTTGCACAAAACAACACGCAGTAGAAAAAGGAGAAAGAAAGACAGAGAAAGTTGAAGATTACTTTAGCTGAGATTGAGGCTTCCTCTCTTGCAGGTCCGGTTCTGAGCCTTTTAGGAAGGGGAAGGAAGGATTCATGGCGGATTCTTGGATTCTGATTAGCCATGTCCGTTGCCATCATCATTTTCCTCTTTTCTTCTCTTGCTCTTTGTGTTGGAGCTCCAGAACCTAAGAAAAACCTGAAAGATGAAGTTGCCATATGTCCGGGATGGTAATTAAAATATCAAAAGAGAAGTAGAGAGAGAGAGACGATTGGTTGAAACGGACAAAGGATGTTCAGCTTTGGGAAATCAGACGTAGCCTGGAGTCTAGTCTCCCTGGATTATCAAAATCCCTGCGGTCTTCCCTCAATTTTGATTTTCTATTCGGACTATTTTTCTTAAATGATTTTATATAATAAAAAAGTATATCTTCTTCTTCTTTTATTTGTTTGAAAAAAAAAAATTACTTAATTTTAACTATTAATTTAGTTTAAAGTAAATAATAAAAAATACAAAGTAAAATTAAAATTATGAAAAAACTGGCCCACAAAGTTTGATGTCAATCTTTCTTAAAGCAACCTATTATTATTATTATTATTATTTTATTTTCCGTCCCCCTCTTAATTTATATGCTATTTATTGGAGAGGAGTTCTACACTTCTCTCCAAATAAAAGACTTGAATATTCTTTAAGTTAATATTTTAAAACATGTTTATTTAATAAATTTAAATTTACAGAAATATTTAATTCCAATTATCTATACTTTCTATCTATATTTTCTTAACCTCGCCAGTTTATGCGAAAAAAGAGCTACATCAGTATTTATATTTTCAATATTTTTATTGAAAATTTATAATTTTTTGAATTTTGAATAAAATATCTTATTTTATTTTCTTAGTATGTGCCTGGTTTCACTGATTTACAATTTTTATATTTTAACATTGATGTATCATTATGAAAATTTAATCATCTCAATGTTATGTTAGCAAGAAACATTTCAATTTCAGAATCATTTGGGCCCAGATTCTAACAAGTTTATAGTCAAATGACGAGATGAAGCTAATGACGTTGAAAGCAATCTAATTGGAGTTCAAATGAACCCATATCAAGCATTTGAAGTATAGTCAAAATCTAGTGTATTAATTTGAATGTCAAACAAAATCAAAATTTGACATGCTTATATTCGAACACTACAAAACTTTAGTATATTACGAAAGGCCAAATTCCGTTAGGAATAACAAATAAACCGTAAGTATTATATTTACTGACGGTTTAGTTATGACAAAGTTGATGTAGCAAAATTGCTTGTCGGTAATTCAATTATCGCCGGATTTAGCGGCAGTTTACATTAAACGACAGTTAGCCGACTCACCATAACAGTCAATATAGATCCAAAAACATGTCATGTTTAACTGTAGCATGACTGTCGATTGTATAATTGACGAAACTGTTTGTAGGAAAAGTGTTGTAGTTTCATCGGAAAAGTGTCGCAGTTCTGTCATTAAATTATCATCAAACTGTTGGTTAACTGTGGGAATTTATTGACGGCTCTGTTTGTAGCAAACGTGCAACAATTTGCCCAAATGTTGCTTGTTCAATAGACCGTCGGAAAATCGTTGCTTCTTCAATAAATCGTTGTAAAACCGTTGATAAGCTGTCGAAAACTTGTACCATCATAAAAAAATAAAAAACCTTCTTTCAACGTTACAATCTACCACCTGTACTCATAACATATCAATCAAAATATAACACAACACAGTAACAGAACTAATTAACTTATAAATCATATATATAATTAAAATAAAAAATTTAAATTAAAACAAACGAAATGTACGACACAATAATTTGTTCAATATATAGCCAAACAAAAAAATAACCCCATACTCATCATCCTCATCATCTTGTGTCCTCTTCTCATCATTATTTCCACCCTCATTCTGCACAAGCTCCTTCCCTTTTCTGCAGTTCTGAATGCAACATCGCTTTCATCTCGGCCTTATCTTTGATCTCAGGGAAGCTACCTGGGCAACAACTTCAGTAGTAACTTGGCGATGCACCTTCTCTTCCTATGAAGTGGAAGTGGAAGCACTGGATGTGTTAGAGGTCGGGCATGCATCATAGGTCAGCGTCTGTGTCCCTAACTTGATGACGCTGCCCTTTTTTTTTCCACCGACAGCATCCCTCTAGAGGTCGTACTCGAAGGATCATGAGATGTGCCTGAATCATAGGCCGACTGCTGAGATCGGCTGTCCTTGAGCCTCAAGAAGGCCTCCTACAAAAAAATATGATTAATGAAGGTAAGAAACTGAACAAATTTTGATATTTATTTGAATTTTATACTTGTTAATTTTGTGAATTATTTCGGTCGCCTATGATCTGTTGTTCACCCAGGACTAATCCAATTGTCTCATGTGTGTGCACTCATGTAACTCTGCAAAAGTTAGCTCTCGTCTTTTTTCTAATGTCTATTTGTGTAATGTAATAGTTAGTATAAATTTAATATGAAATAAGATTTAACGCAAAAAATAAAATAAGTCTTACCAGCCTCCTCTTGTACTTCGTATTTGGGAGGGCTCCACCATTGTGCTTTGAGGCCCCCATGGCCCTGCAGTCTAAGCAGCGATTCAACTTTGCCTGCTTCCTCTTTGTCTGATACTTGAGAGAGTCTCAGGCCCGGAGTAGTGCGGCAAACACTTCCCAACTAGCCACAAGGGCCACTCAAGTTCCTAGTGTATATCACTGAACTAGTCTCATAGATGATCACTCCCATTGTGCTCAAAGTTCCTGCGAATGTGTTCCTCCTCCTTAGGGGGTCAGGACCATTGGTTCTGTAAATTAAATTAGAAATTGTTAAATTCACAAAAATAAATACATAAATGTAATAATTGTGTTTGGGGCTTTCCTTAACTCACCATACCACATATCTCAAACTGTGATTGGGATCTCCTTCTAAGATAAGTACAGGCAATAGTACTCGCTTCAAATTATATCTCGGATGGAGTGGATGACTTTTGTAGGGGGATTAAATCTAAAAATAACATGTAATTTGTTATATATTATAGAAAAAAACACAAGGCAGTAATGTCAACATTAAATTAAAATTTATGTGTTCCCCACTACCTTGAGCTGATGGTGGTAGCTTGTGCTGTTTAAACTCAACAACACATCAAAAGTAGCCAATGTTGACCGTGTTGGAAGTGTTGTGGTCGCAGGTGGTGGATGTTGTGGTGTTGTGTCCGTGAGTGGTGGCAGTAGTGGTGTTGTGGCTAGTAGCAGTGGTGGTGTCATGGCTAGTGGAGGTGGAGGTGGTGGTAGTGGTGTCGGCGTCGTGGCTAGCGAGGAATTGTTGTGGCAGCTTGGACTAGAGGTCATGCCGGTGTGGTGCCCTCTTTACCACCATGTCCATAGCCTCGTCGGCTTATGGACTTTTGCAAGCCAACACATGTGTTCCCAATCAAAGTCTAGCAAGCCCTGATCTGATACTACATTATTTTGATCATGAATAAAGTAATTCATAAATAACTCATTTGTCGTTAAAGATAATTAATAAAAATTATCTTAGATGTTCAATAGTTTTGATAAACACTTATATGTGTTGTGAACCATCCAGAAAAATTATTTTCTATCTCTTGGTTCATGATATCATCTTCAAGTGAGTACAACGATTCTAAGAATAAACTATTACCATGATGGGAAAATTATGGATTAGTCATTATAATATTTTCATGCAGAAGATTGAACTATTAATAGAATTTACTGTCTTATTCAATAAATGGTTGAATTTCGTTGCAATTTAGAAGAACATAAAGCGTCACGACTTGAAGTTAATGTTCACTGAGACATGGTATCCACCTCCCTGATGCTTCACCAAACTGCTGAAAACACAAGGTGTCATGGGAGGCATCACACACAATGGCGTGGACTCTTCTTGAACAAATTAATTGGAGCAGAAAGTGGTAGTCTCCTGCAATAAATATTCACACGTATGGATCCTACTGATCATGCTTTATCCTTGATAGCCCGTTTATGTTTATTTAAAAATCTGTTATGTAATTATTTTGCATATTAATCTACGTCGTGCCAAAGTTAGAGAATATTTTGCTTTGGTCTTCAAAAGCTTGTCAATAATAGTTTCAGGAATCTTCAGCTCCCGTCTTATAGAATTCTTCTTCAAAACTAGTATGTCATTCACCTTATCTTTAGATTTTCCCTAAACATCCATCACGACGTGAAATATATTGTTTTAAAAAATTTTCTGTGTGTGAATCTCATTGAGATTATGCTTGACCATGTTATCCTTATAATAGGGTCGATCCCAAAAAATGATTTTTTTTAACCAGATATGAATAATGACAAAGCCTGATGGATTATGCAAAGATAGATTGGGACAAACAGTAATCTTCATAATGTCACTAACGATCTGAAATAAATCTTCCTCGGATATTGTTGGAGGTGACGTTGATTTCTTAATTTGTTTATTTTGAATGAACTTATGTTCCTCTTTAAGGAATGCCCAGAATATAAAAACATACGATGACAATCAAATAATGAATTTTTCTTGCCAGGTTGAAGCGTGAATGTTTTAGATGAATTCATGCAATATGAACAAGCTAACTTTCTCACTGTGCTCCACCTAGATAACATTGTATACATGGAAAATCACTTATTTTTACATCAATGCTGATTTCATCAAAAAATTATATTTTATGGTAACATCCTAAGTCATGACACCTCTTTCCCAAAGACTCTAGAACTCATCTATCAATGGTTGCGAGTATACATCAACCCGACCTTTAGGGTTACTGGGACTTAGAATAATCAAGGTCAACAATAAGAATGGCATCATCATGCACATCTAAAGGGGAGAGATTATATGGCATAATGATCACTAACCACCAATAGTAGGTTGTCATGGTCTGGCTGTATGGAGAGAAGTCATCTTAGCATAAGCCAAGTCTCACGTTATGTGCTTCCGTAGTAAACCGGGGATGTAAATGATCAAAACTCTTTCATGCCTCTCTATCTGCATGATGGTTCATTGAATTGATATCCCCTAATCTGCTATGATGCCACATTATATGTGGAGTGGTATGTGACGAAGCAAATAGTCTTTGAAGATGTGGAATAAGAAGTAAATAGAAGAGATGCTTGTAAGGAACTTGTTTCTGACTCTTCTTTTTTTATTATGAGGTTTAATTCTTTGAGAAGTACAATAACTACACTGAAACTTTTATGCACTTGACTAAAAAAATAATGTGCAATCGTTCATGCAACAATTAATCTTCTCTATTTTTAACCCTAACTGGGAGAACAATTTTTTTCATCTAGTATAGTATTTTGGAAATTAATTCTCTTTTGGATTATTCTCTTTCACTAATTTCAAACTGTTTAAAGCACTCTCAGGGCATATTAAACTTTGTTTTAATTTGTAGCAATCCAGGAGCTACAGATAACTTAGAATAAGAAGTGCATCCCTCTCAGCATTCAGTAAATCATAAAAAGTATGCATCCTGATTTGGTGCTTCTTCCTCCACTTTGTTTTGGTAGTGTAGCATTGTCCCATCAAAGATCCTCACTTCAAACCTACTTGAGCAAAATCCAGTTAGAGGATCACAACACAATGAAGGAACTAAGCTAAATTTTGCAAGGTCAAACTCCCCATGTTAAGTCTAAATCTAATAGTTAGGATGAAACCCTCAAAGATATAAATCATATCTCACTTCGTCAGGCAAGTGTGCTTGATTCCTATGTTTTGAGCATGGAAATTGAAATATACCGGCATACAATTAAGATAGAAGATGTGACGCTACATCCATAAATGCCTCAAAATCATTCAAAAACTCATGCGTGTCCCTTTTCTATTCTGATAAAGGTTGTTGTAGCGAACCCTACCGTAGATGAAATTAATTTAAGCATTCAAACTCTTGTTGTAGCGGCTAACTCATCTAAACTTACTTAAACCTTTGATTATACAAATGGTACAAAATAATCAGTTTGGAGGAACACCATCTTAGGATCCTAATTTACATTTAGCTAGTTTTTTAGAGCCGTGTGCTACATTTAAATATGTTAGCGTATCAAATGATGTTGTCATACTTAGACTTTTTCCTTTTTCATTAAAAGATAAAGCTAAGATGTAGTTAAATTTGTTAGCACCTGGATCTATTAGAAATTGGGGAGATTTAGCTCAAAATGTTTGGCTAAGTATTTTTCACCTTAAAAAATTGCGAAGCTCAGAAATGATATTACTTCTCTTACTCAGTATGAAAGAGAGTCTATATATAAAGCTTGGGAAAGATTTAAGGAACTCCTTAGAAAGTGTCCACATCATGCTTTGTTAGACTGGTTAATCATTCAAAATTTTTTTAATGGGTTAGTAAGATACCTTAGATCTATTATAGCTACCCTTAGATCTATTATAGCTACTGCTGGTGGAGGTTCATTAATGTATAAACGCTTTGATGAATCTTATTTATTAATTGAAGAAATGGCTAATGGCCTTATGATAGGGTAAATCCTAAGAAATTAGCTAGTATTCATGATAATGATGTTATTTCAATGAATGCATGTCAAGTTGTTGCATTATCTAAGAAAATAGACCAAATTAGAATGAATTTTTCTCCAACACCCCAAATGGTTGAAGAAAATTCATAAGGACAAATGATTGATTCTCATACTTCATTGGAAACTATAAATGCTATCAACATACCCAATAACCCATATTCAAATTATTACAATCCAGGTTAGAAAAACCATCCTAACTTCAATTGGAACAACAATCCTAGTGGTGGAAGTCAACAATGGGGTAATACTCAAGTTAACCCATTGGGAAATTGGAACAACTAGGGTAGTGCTAACTTTAGACCTACTTGTACTCCTGGATTTAATAAAAAAAATAAGGATAAGAAGTTATCTATGGAATCACTGGTTTTGAAAATGGATAATCATTTACAAAGTTAAAGTACTACTATTACGAATACGGAGAATCAATTGAGACAAATTGCTAATGCACTTCGCAATATGCATCAGGGAACACTTCCTAGTAATGTAGAGATCAATCCTATTGAAAAAAGTAAAGAGTCAGAGCAAGTTAAAGCAGTCCAACTAAGGAGTGGAAAGGAATTAAATGTTGGAGTTCAAAAAGAAATTGAAGTTAAGAGAGAAGTTGAAGAAATTGAAAGACTTAGAGAGATTATTCCTAAGGAAGCAGAAACACCTAACTCTCCAAATAAGATTAATTTAGAAAGACCCACACCACCTTTTCCTCAAATACTTAAATAACAAAAATTGGATCAACAATTTAAAAAAAAAATTAAAATATTCAAAAAGCTTACAATTATATTTCTTTTGTTGAGGCTTTAGAACAGATGCCAAGTTAAGAAAATTTTATGGAAAAAGTTTTAAATAAAAAGAGGAAGTTTGAAGATCATGAGACTATTGCACATAGTGAAGGATGTAGTGCAATAATTCAAAAAACCTTCCTTGAAAACTCAAAGATCCTGGTAGCTTTACCATACCTTGTGTAATTGAATAAAAAATTTATGGAAAAGCTTGATGTGTTTTAGCAGCGAGCATTAACCTTATGCCATTATCTATATTCAAAAGGTTAGGCTTAGAAGTATTTCTCCCACTACTATAACCCTACAGTTAGCGGATCGATCTATCACTTATTCTAAAGGGATTATAGAAGATGTACTGGTTAAAGTGGATAAATTTTTCTTCCTTGTTGATTTTATTATATTAGATATGGAAGAAGATAAAGAAATTCCTATCATTTTGGGGAGACCTTTCCTTACTACTGGACGAGCCATTATAGATGTGCAAAAATGATAATTAACAATGAGAGTGAATGATCAAAAAGTTACATTTAATGTGCTTAAAAAATGAAGTATCTTGATGAAAAATGCTATAAAATGGATAGTATTGATGATATGAGTTTTAATCATTTTCAAAATATATGTGAAGTCATATTATATCAAAAAGATAAAGTCAATTTAGAAGAAAAACAAGAAGCTGAAACTGAAAGAGATCTGAAGCCGAATCAAATGAAATGATTACTGAGGATTCAAATTATGTTAAAAAAGAATATGAAATTTTAGATACTACTGAAAATAGTATACCTCTGATTCCATCTATTGAAAACCCTCATAAACTTGAGATGAAAGTTTTACCTACTTATGTAAAGTATGCATATTTTGGGAACTCATCTACATTACCAGTTATTATATCCTCAGATTTAACTGTAGAATAAGAAGAAAAATTATTGCAAATATTAAAGAATCATAAAAAAAAATTTGGATGGACATTAGTTGATATTAAAGGAGTCGGTCCTTCAATTTGTTTACACCAAATTTTGATGGAAGATAACTATAAGCCTAGGGCTAATCCTTAAAGGAGATTGAATCCTATAATGAAAGATGTAGTTAAGAAAGAAATTTTAAATTGGTTGGGTATTTTGGATTATTTATCCAATCTATGATAGTTCTTGGGTTAGTCCTATTCATTGTGTTCTTAAGAAAGGAGGAGTGGTTGTGGTTGAAAATGAACGGAATCAATTAATTCTAACAAGGCAAGTTACTAGATGGTGAATCTGCATTGATTATATAAAATTAAATGTCGCCACTAGAAAAGACCATTTTTCTTTATGTTTTCTAGATCAAATGTTGGATAGACTAATAGGACACCATTATTTTTGCTTTTTGGATGGATATTTTGGATATCATCAAATACCTGTTGCTCTTAAGGATCAAGAGAAAATAACTTTTACTAATCCTTATAAAACTTTTTCTTTTAGAAGAATGTTATTTAGATTATGTAATGCCTCTGAAACCTTTCAAAGATGTATGATGTCAATTTTTTTGTAATTTAATTGAGAAAGTAATTGAAATTTTTATGAATGATTTCTCAGTCTTTGAGACTTCTTTCAATTCATGTTTAGATTATTTAGCAAGAGTTCTGAAGCACTGTAAAAAAATTAACTTTGTTCTCAACTGGGAAAAATGTCAATTTATTGTTAAAGGAGGAATAGTATTAGAGCATAAAATTTCTGAAAAAAATATGGAAATTGATGCAACAAAAAATCATGTTATTGTTGAATTGCCACCACCTACTAATGTGAAGGGAATAAGAGATTTTTTTGGACATGTTGGTTTCTACAGACGTTATATTAAAGATTTTTCAAAAATTTCCAAGCCTTTATACCAACTTTTATAAAAAGATGCCAACTTTCATTTTAATCAGGAGTGCCAAAATGCCTTTAATTTATTAAAAGAGAAATTAATCACTACACCTATTATTTTTTCACCTGATTGGACAAAACCTTTTGAATTAATGTGTGATGGTAATGATTACACTATAGGAGTTGTTTTAGGCAGGGATATGACAAAATGTTCAAGGTTATATGTTAACTTTCATTTTAATCAGAAGTGCCTAAATGCCTTTAATTTATTAAACGAGAAATTAATCACTGCACCTATTATTTTTTTACCTGATTGGACAAAACCTTTTGAATTAATGTGTGATGGTAATAATTATGCTATAAGAGTTGTTTTAGGATAGAGATATGATAAAATGTTCAAGGTGATATACTATGCTAATAAAACCCTTAATGAGGCTCAAATTAATTACACTAACACTGAAAAAGAATTATTAGATATAGTGTTTACAATTGATAAATTCAGATCTTATCTTATTGGAACTAAATGTGTTGTGCAAACTGATCATTCTGCTATTAAATATTTAATCATGAAGAAGGATGCAAAACCATGATTAATTAGACGGTCCTTCTAATGTAAGAATTTGATTTTCAAGTTATGGAAAAGAAGGGTACCGATAATCATATAGTTGAAAATTTTTCAAGATTTGAACAAAAATGAGAAAGATTTAAATGATGAAATTAATGAGAATTTTCCTGATGAACATAAATATGGATTAATGAATCATCAAATTAAAATTTTCATTTATGATTCAAAATCTTATTCATGAGATGTCCCTTATTTATATAAATAATGCAAGGACTTAATTATTCGAAGATGTGTAACATTAGAAGAAACTCAAATTATTCAAAAATGTCATAAATCAGATTTTGGGGGATATTTTGGAGTGGATAAATGTGCATTTAAGATTTTACAATCTAGATTTTATTGGCCTACTTTATTTAGAGATGTTAACAATTATATAAAATTATGTGATCGATGTTAGAGAGTAGACAATATTTCTAGAAGAGATGAAATTCCCCTAAATTTTACTCTTGAGGTTGAAATCTTCAATGTTTAGGGACTAGATTGTACCATCTTTTGGAAATATTTATATTTTAAAAGTTATGGATTTCGTTTTTATATGGATTGAAGCAATTGTTTTACCTCACTATGAGCTAAAAGTGTAGCAAAATTTTTAAGAAGGAATTTTTTCACAAGATTTGGAATGCCATGAGTTATTATTATAGATGGAGGAAGTCATTTTTAGGAATAGAATGATAGGAACATTAAAAAAAAAATTTGGGATTAAACATCGAATTACCATAGCTTATCATCCTCAAACCAGTGGTTTAACAGAAGTATACAATCTAGAAATTAAAAGAAAATCAGAAAAAATGGTAAATTTGAAGAGGATTGATTGGTTTGCTAGACTTGATAAAGTCTTATGAGCCTATAGGAGTGCTTATAAAACACCTATAGGAATGACACCATATAGGCTCATATACTGAAAAACATGTCACTTACTAGTTGAGTTAGAACGTAAAGCTTACTGGGCAATCAAAGAGTTTAATTATAATTTGAAAGATGCAGAGATAAGTGATTACTGAAATTAAGTGAGCTTGATGAATTGAGAAATGAAGCTTATGAGAATGCCAAAATTTATTAAGATAAAAACAAAATTTAGGCATGATCAAAAAATTCTGAAAAAATACTTTGAGCCTGGGCAAGAAGTTTTGCTTTATAATTCAAGATTGAAATTATTTCCAGGAAAAATTAGGTCCAGGTGGTCAGGACCATTTATTGTGGTAAAATTATATTCATAGAAAGCAATTGATATTGAAGATAGAAAAACTGGGAGAGCGATTAAAGTAAATGGACAAAAATTAAAAGCATAAATGAGTGGAGAGGGTCCTGCAGTTGAAGAGATCCTAATGTTAGATTTAAGTATAAAGAATGATTATGTTGGGCTGACGATGTTAAATCAAGCGCTTTGTGGGAGGCATCCCATAGTTAGGTGTGATTTGGAATTAAATTGTAGTTGTGATGAGTTATATATAGTGATTGTGAGTCTTATACAATTTTGTTGGCACAAAAATTTATTATATTAATGGACTTGAAGAGTGGAAGAAAGAAATTTGAGAATTGAGTATGTTAGTTTGGCGCTATAGCGCCAGATCTGGTGCTATAGCGTCACAATTTGAATAACTCCCTAAAAACACCAAAAATTTGGTTTCTCTTCTTCTTCCTCTATATAAAACCACCTAAGACGGGATTTGAAGTATCCCTACGACATTCCTAAGTATTTTAAAGAGATTTTAGAGTGAAAATTATGTTTGAGAGATCATGGAGAGCAATGGCAATGGGAGATTTGAAGAAAAAAAAAGTTGGTGCATAAGGATGCCCAAGCATATTTCAATGGATACCTCGCAGTAAGTTTGGAGCGCCTCATGGAAATACTTGAGAAGATTGAAGGTGAGATTTCTCTTTTACATTCAAAGGTTGAAAATTTTTCCCACCATTACGAGCATATGGATTGGTAGTTGAAACTGCAATTCAATAGTTTAGCGTGTTTCCGAAATAGTCAAGTGATTATGTATAGCACCAACAAATGGATCGACGATAAGTTTGCTGAGAAATTTCCTCGTGCTCCTTTCTACCATTGCTACAATAGAAATCATTTAGTGAGTGGAATGGAGAATATCATCACTGATCAAGATTGGTCATAAAGAGTGTTTTTATATGGATATTTCTATTTTATATGTTATGTAATTTCATGTAGTGTGTCAACCATATTCTTTTCGAGACTTACTGTGGTTTGTATTTGTTGTATGAACATCTAAGTGATGTCTTTGTGTTTGTGTTGTATGTATTGAACTTTTTATTAATATAAGAAAATGTTTTGTAGTATTGTGAAAAAAGTGGCCTTCAAATTAGAATTTGCAAATTTGAAGTTTTGGATTGGCGACGAACTCAATAATTATAAAATTGACCGTTAAAATTTGAAAAATAGCCTTTCTATATCATATATTTTTATTTTCTTTTCAAATATATATATATATATATATATATATATTAATTTAGAAGAGTACGAACGACACCACAGCACCACTTCTTGGAGCTATTGCGCTATTTATCAGGCTATGCAAGGCGCTAGCGCCACTGCCCGTGAGGCAATTTGAGTGCCTGGACCCATGGACTTTGCTATTTTTACTTTTGATTCATCTCCTTCTTCCATTTTTTGCATTTTTCTCCCTTAAGGTTTCAATTTGTGCTTAATTGGCTTAGAGATAGGCTTCCAAACTTGGGATTTCTTCATCTCTAAATAAGATCTTCACCCTTTGAAAAATTTTGATTTGATAATGGATTTTACCAACATTGTGGATTAGGCCGAAAATTAGAAAATTTGGTGAAAATAGTTTGAAATCCATGGTTGAATATTTATTTATATTTAGATTGTATTTTTAGATTGTATTTTACCAACAGTGCTATCTAAGTGTAAAAAACAATTATGGGACGAGAGAAACTGCCCCCAGCCAGTTTTAAACCGTTTTTTTTTTTTTTTTCCTTTAAAAACCATGCTAATCCCATCTTTTGAGCCTGGAACTTCGTATCTAGGTCTAAGAGAAGAAACTTTAGAGAGGAATGGAGTGCTTGGTCCAATTTTATTGTCCAAATGGAGGGTAAAGAAATAGTAATGCAAATAAGAAAACATTTGTGCACAAGGATGCCAAAACTTACTTCAACGGCTTCCTTGCACTGAGTTTGGAGCGGATCACCAAAAATTTGATGAAAGTTGAAGACAGGTTAGCAATTTTGCACAACATGTTGAACAACATGTATCACTAGTATGAGCACTTGGAGTGGTAGATGAAACTCCAATTCAACCACTTGGCATGCTATCAGAAGTATGAGGTATGTATGTATCATGAGAACAAGTGGAATGAAGAAAAATTTGTTGAAGACTTTACTCTCGCTCCTTTCTACCACTTACATGATTATAACTATCTAGCAATGAATGAAAAGGTGGAAGATAATTATGTCAACAATTATTGATCATCAGAGGGTTTAAGTGTGCTAGAAACTTGTTGCTTACATTTGCAATTATTGTGTCTACCTTATACGTATGTGGTTGGTATCACATGGTACGGTATTTGTATTAGTGTTGGATTGATCTCGTTTATTGCTTTGTGCCAGTTGTACTGAAACTTGTTTGTTGTTAATGAAACTGTGTTAAGTTTGTGAAAAATCTTATGTGTTAGTATGTTTGGATGAATTGAAGAATGGAAGTTATGATTGAACAAATGGATTTTAAGAAGAGAATTGCTTAGTGAAATGATGTTAAATTGATGCAATTTAGGTTCAAAGACCTTAGGTTTACTGTGCCACACTTTAAAAATCAAATTTTACAAAATCCAGGCCTAGTGCTTAGGCGCCAGAATTGGTGCCCAAGTTCAATTTATTTGCACAACTGGGCACCTAGGCGCTGAAACCAGTGCCTAGGCGCCAAACCCGGCTAAACCAACCAAAAAAATTTAAAATCATAAAATAAATCAGGCCATCACAGCTTTTAACCTCGAATCACCTTATTCCTTCCCATTTCATCGAAAGTGACTCTTAAGGCTCTTCATAGCTCACGATTCTTCAAGTTTTAGAGCTTAAAATCACCAAATTTCTTCTTCTTGAGGTTAGATCTACAATTTGTCATAGAAATTTTTTTGTTTCAACATGCATTTCTTTCACATTGAGTGGTGGGCAAAAATCACATATTTTGGATATATCAGTGATAAATACATGGTTAGAAGCTTCATTTTCATGGAAATTACTTGTATGAGCCTTTAGAACTAATATATGAAAATTATTTTGAATTCCCTAGACTTTTGGCATGGCTCCCAAGACAAAGAGAGCAAAGGGGAAATACATATTTGATAACACAAAGTTTGTGAATATTAAACCGCAATATAAATACAAAGATTTTCTATTTTCGAGGAAATTTAATACGGAGTGAAGTTTTTCTAGCCCTGGTGGGGCGGTAGAAAATTTGATTGCTGCTTGACAATGGGAAGGATTGTGCTACTTTACTATTGTAGTAGTTATTTAATTTATGAGAGAATTTTATGCAAACCCTCTTGAAGCTCGAAAAGATGAGTTATGTTTTCGAGGAAGGGGAGTTGAGTTCACTCCCGAAAGGATCAATGTGCTATATGGTCTACCTCCTACTTTGGATTGCTTCTATTCAGAATTTGAGCCTATTGATTTTGAGCTAGATGAGATTATTGCTTACCTTACTGATGGGCGTGGTGTTTGGAAAATAAAGAATGAGCATAAGGTAAATTTTTCTTCTTCTACACTTAATGCCCCATCGAAGGCATGACACTATTTTATTTCTGCTCAACTGCTACTCTCAGACCATTTGAGTGAGGTGAATCATGAAAGAGCCATCTTGAGCTATTGCATTCAGAAGATGAAACCCATTGATGTTGGCTCTCTTATCTTCAAGGCCATTTACACTTCCACCAGAATTAGCTCATCTACAGGTTTAGGTTTCCCTTTCCTTAGCTTTACTATTTGCAAAGGATATGGAGTGGAATATGTATGAGACTTGAGAAGAGCAACTAAAGCCACTAAAGCCTATTGGAAAGGCTAGTGTGGACATTTATGGAAGATCTTCAGGTACAACTTCTGATATTCCATATACTTCTACCTCCAGTACTACTGCTCCACGTCCCAGTATTTGGGAAGAACTTAGAGATCGAAGCATGAAACTTTAATCAGATATATTTTTAATGCAATGTCAGCTTCACGATAATGAGGGTCATTGCGACCGCATAAAACAATACATGAGAAGGAAGAGTGATTATGAAGCTAGCTTCAACACTTTCTTAGTGAGTTATTTGTGTGGTGACCATAGTGTTGAGTTTCCTAGTTATCCTCACTACCCTCCTTTTAAGCTCCAAAAGATGATGGATGAAAATGTATATGATGATGATGAGGAGGACGATGAGGATTAGGGGGTCTTGATTAATTTCTATTGTAGTTCTTTTTGTATATTCAAATTGTTTTAGTACTCTTTGATGTATTTTGAACTCATATACTGTATTTCCTGTTTTTACAGTTCATTATTCCTCCAGTTTAGTTGATATTGCATGTGTGTTAAAATAGTGTTTTACTTTGCAATTTTTATGTTATATATGTTGATTTTAGATGTACTACTCAGCACATGTTTGTACTACTTGCAACTGTACTATTTCCATGTATAGTACTCTATTATAACTAATTTTGTTAAATTTTTTCTATCTTAACACTTGTTAAATTGGACTACTAATTGGACTACTATTTCCATAGTTTTTTATACTGTTGCAAAGTAAGGAAATATAAGTGAAAAATACAATCAAAGACATTATTATAATGTTGCATATAAACAGTCGGGATCAAGCACCGTAAGTCTATGAATCAGAATGATAATGATGATGAGGAGGAGCAAGAGTAGTTATTTTCAGCTTGATTGTATTTACTTTCCGTTGTCATTGCTGACTTTAGTTTTTTTTTTTTTTGTACTGGAGATTGTGATATTTATGTTTACTATTGATATGAATTTTGGACTTTTTAGTTTTCATTGCACTATTATTTTCCTTTTGCTCCATTTCATATATAGTAGTCCAATTTAGAAAAAAATATTTAGTAAATGAGACCAACTTAAAGTTTAGAAATTTTTAATGTTAAGAAATATGAAAATATGAGTTTCTATCTAATTTAGAAATATTATAGATTTTCCAAATATAGAATTTAGTCCTTTTATTATCTCAACTTAAAAATTTTTATTAAGAATAATTTTATTTAATATATTATATCCTTAAACTTAAGAGTTTCTCAAGTCTTATACCTTAAAAAGATCAAATGTGGAACCAATTTTTGATTAGACACTAATCGTCAAGCTTCTCCTCCCTTATTTTTTTATTTTTATTTTTCTTTTCTTTTTCTTTTTCTTTTTCTTTTTTTTCTTCTTTTTTTCTCAGGCAATGATTACTATATCTGGATAGGTCTTTAATGGTTTTGAATTTCACTTCTCCTTTCCTAAAGCAAAGTCCTAATATAAATCTCTTACTTAAAAATATAATAATAGTTTTGAAAATTATTTTTAATAAAATAAATTTAAGTATTAAAAATAAAAGTCTTAATTTCTAAATTTTTTAAAAAAAATTTCTTACTAAAGATAGTTACACTATATTTAGCATTTTCTATACGAAAAACTTTTAACTGAAAGTTTTTCTTCATTACTAAGAATTTTGACTATATTTTCTTACTCATTTCTATAATCAAATTTTACTTCCCTAATATAACTTCATATACATGATCCCTTACTCATTTCTAAAATCAAATTTTACTTCCCTAATATAACTTCATATACATGATCATTTTTTCTTTTAAAATCAAATTCACTTGTAGTACATTTGAGAACATTAAAATTCAATTTTTGAAAATATTTTTCATTCCCCCCCCCCAAAAAACTTTATTTTTTACAAGATTAAACAGTTTAGCAACAGATATATATAAGCAGGAATGAAAATTAAAATAACATGCTTATAGAAATTTTTATACCCTAATTATACAAGTGTAAAACTAAAAACAGGAGTAAAATTAATTTTTTATCAATTTTCTATCATTTTCATTTTAACTCAACATATAGAGATTCATTAAACTTCTAAGTAATGGGTACAGCATAATAACTAACAAACATACTAACTTAGATTTCACAATCTAAACATAAAAACAAACACACTAATAAAATAAAAGAAAAATACAGGGTAGCTGTTTTCTGAAATTAAAGTTTAAAACTAAAGCTAGCAAGATTTTTAACTTTTTAAAAGACATAGAAATAACTTTAGCCCTTACTAACTAAAACACATTATTCAACACACATCAACAATTACTACCCTAAATTTAAAAAAAAATACTAACACAACACAAACATCACAATAACTATTAAACAAAAAGTTTAACACATCACAATGTCCAAACAAGTACATAAATTCAAATGTATCAAGTCCAAACCACGTAGTCCGTCACATATTACAAATATGAAAATAACTCAGTCCTCTTCCTCCTCATCAGAATCACTACTGTTCCAGACATCTGTGGGCTCATAATCAGGGTGTCTGGGATATGAAGAAAACTCCACTCCTTGGTTACCCCTAATGAGGCTTTCCAAATATGAGTGAAATTTCTCTTCATAATCACCTTTCCTTCTATTATACCCATCAATATGATCTACAAGCTTTCTAAATTTTGTGCCTTATATGTGGTATAATTAATGTTTTCCATCATCCTCTGCAATAATTGATTTTGAGTTTCAGTAGAATTACCTCTAGAAGTAGATACTCTCGAGGTAGATGGTCTAGATGCAGAAGCAACAGAGGTGCATGCAGCAGACGTTGACATTCCATAAATTCTTGAAAATCCTCCTCTCTAACCAAAAATAGAATGCTAGAATACAACTTCACATTTACGCTTGTAATTGGCTTTAGAGGCTACAACACTTCTTCCCAGCTATCATATCTCACTCCAGCCTACTCACACAAAGAAAAGATAAAGGAAACAAATCCCATACCTACAGTAGTAGCGGTAATAGCGGAACTGATGATAGTCTGACAGATCAAAGCTCCAATATTGATAAGCTTGCTTTCCTGAATACAATAATTCAATGTTCTCTCTCCCTCATAACTTCAGTGAGATGATTCGTTGGTAACAGACGAGCTTAAATAAAGTAGTACCACACCTTCAATGGTGCACTTAACTTTGAAGTAGAAAAGTTGACTCTCCTCTCATTTGTATTTTTCCAGAGTTCCCTTCCAACAGTCGGATATGAAATAATCTCGTCCAGTTCCATCTCAGTCGGACTATAATTTGCATAAAAACAAAAAGTATCAGGTGGTAAATGGTAGAACATATTGATTACCTCAGGTGAAAAAGGTACCAATTTGCTTCTAACCATGACTTGAACCTCTTCTGGCTCAAGGAGGTTTGCATAGAACTCCCGAACTACAAAAATAACATCCACAATAGAAAAACAACAGAATCATTCCCATTTTCGGCAAACAATCAAATCTTCCACGGATCCACCTGGATTTTTGAACACCTCTCAAGAATCAACTTTCGTGACTGTAGAGCATCACTATATCTTTCCTGGGCTTTCGAACTCACAAACTTTCTCAAATCAAAGTGGGTCTTTCAGTCAAAATCACGAACTCAAGAGGAAGAACATGACCACGGGAGTAAAAATGAAAATTTTGTGGTTATTTTTCACCTTTAACCGTTCACCAACCGGTTTTCATGAACTAGCGCTTAAGCGCGGATAAGTGGCGCTTAGGCACCTACTTCTCTGGTTACTTCGCGCTTAAGCATGAGAATGTGGTGCTTAGACGCCAGTGCACTATTTTTGATATTTTTGAACTTAAATAAAATGCACTATTAGCCTAAGTATACCACCCCTAAATGATCTTAAAACACTTAAATGACTTTTTTCCTCTCCTTTAACTCTCCTCTCTCTCAAAATTCTCCAATATAACTAATTCAATTTGAGGCTAAAATAACACAAATTTTCACACAAAAAAATACTTAATATTCATTTGTGAACTAGTACAAATACATGTAACACTTAATTCTCATTTCAAATAGTCTCGAATGAGAAAAATTTTCCTAAATACAAACATTTAACAAACATTCACAATTAAACATATAAAAGACATAAACACTAAAAACAAGATTTAACACTAACACATAAAACAACAACTCTTAACAAACAAACTCTAACACTAAAATTAATAACATTCATCATTTATTGGGAAAAATTGTTATCTTTCATTAATCTCTCCTTGAGTACTCGGAATATAGATAAAAGGACGGTGGTGATGAGCTTTGATACAATCTTCTTTAATCCATTTCTACTTAAGATACATCACCTTATTTGCTTCTTATATATAACTAGTGTGGCTAAATTGCATTTTCAATTGTCATCCAATATGCTCTGGATGTGCATTAATTTCATTTACCTTTGTCTCAAGTAAAGTCACGCTGGCCTCAATTTTGTTGATATTTTCCGTTATTCCTTCAATACTAACGGCTAAGAAACTGTTATACATCTCTTGGGCACTCTGAATAATAATTTCTTCCTCATGGCCTCTTCCTTTTTCTTCAAATCCTTCTCCCATGAAGACATTTTCTCTAAATCTCTATTTCTTTTAGACTAAACGGGCTAAAAATGATTTTGGGGTGAAATTCCATCACAAAACCCTTCTAACCCTTCTATCTAAATCCTTCCAAAACTTCTAGGCATGTCCTAAAACTGCCATGGCATGTTTAAGTTAACCAATTGGCGGTTAAAACTTCTAGAAATTAAATTTCGAACATGATTTTTAACTCCCGCACTTAAGCGTCGAATATTGGCGCCTAAGCGCCATTGCCTAATTTTGCACAAGTCAACTTAACATCCAAATTTTCATTCTAGAATGTCTAGATCACTAAATAAAGTCTTAAAATCATTACTAACATACAATAGTCTAAAAAAATACTACCCCAAATTTCCTTAATCACACATAAACAATATTCAAAGCAAAAACATACTAATAACTATGGGTTGACTCCACAAAGCACTTGATTTTACGTCGTCAGCCCGACGTAACCGGTGTTTATTCTGGTTGACACAACATCATTTGATCGTTAAATTTACGTTGATCCCCTACAAAATAAGTTTCAGTCTATGATCAATCACTTTACATACTTTCTTAGTTTTAGGATCTTTAATATCCACAACTCCATAAGGATAAACTTTCATCACAACAAATGGGTCTATCCACCTGGACTTAAGTTTGCCTGTAAATAATCTTAACCTTGCATTATATAACAAAACTTGTTGCCCTGGCTGAAAATTTTTATTAAGAATCCTTCGATCATGCCACATCTTTATATTTTTTTTGTATATCTTAGCACTCTCATAAGATTCGTTTCTTATCTCTTCAAGCTCATTTAATTGCAATAATCATTTCTCACCAGCATCTTTCAAATTATAATTGAACGCTTTAATCGCCCAATATGTTTTATGCTCAAGTTCAACTGATAAGTGACAAGCTTTCCCAATTATTAGCCAATATGAGGACACTCTTATAGGAGTTATGTATGCAGTCCTATAAGCTCACAAAGCATAGTCAAGTTTGACTGACCAATCCATTTTTGTTTGGATTTACAGATTTTTCCATATTCATTTTAATTTCCCGATTAGATAATTCAGTCAAACCACTTGTCTAAGGATGATAAACAGTAGCAATTTAATGGTTTATATGATATTTCTTTAATAATTTCTCCATTATGGCATTTCTAAAATGACTTCTCCCATCAGTTATGATAACTCTCGGCATCCCAAATCTATAAAATATGTTTATTTTTAAAAATTTTGCAACACTTTGAGCATCACATTGAGATAAAGCAACAGCTTCTATATATTTGGATACATAGTCCACTACTAACAGTATATATAAAATTCCGAAAGATAGTATAAATGGTCCCATAAAATCTAATCCCCAAACATCAAATATTTCAACTTCTAACATATAATTGAGAGGCATTTCATTTCTTCTATAAATATTGCCTACTCGTTGACATCTACACAAGTTTTGATATAAGCATTAACATCTTTAAAGATAGTAAGCCAATAGAATCCAGATTGTAAAATTTTGTATGTTGTTTCATCAATACCAAAATGTCCCCCAAAATTAGAATTATGACATTTTTGGATAATTTCATAAGTTTCTTTTAAAGGTACACATCTTCGAATAATCAGATCCTTTCCTTGTTTATATAAAAATGGGTCATCCCAAAAATAAGTTTTAGCTTCATAAATAAATTTCCTCTTACGTTGGTATGTCATTCCATAGGGTATAATATCAATAACAAGAAAGTTCACAATTTCGGCATACCACGGAACACGCCACTCATTAATATTGAACAGTTTTTCATCTAAAAAATGTTCATTAATTTTTTTTTCAAAATGGAGTGATTTTTCTAACTCAAATATGGACAAATGATCAGTAATTTGATTTTCAATTCCTTTTCAATCTACTATTTCAAAGTCAAATTCTTGCAAAAGAAGAATTCGTCTTATAAGTCTAGGTTTAGCATCATTCTTTTTCATTAAGTACTTAATAGCAGAATGATCTGTTTGCATTACGCAATGAGTTCCAATTAAATATGATCTAAATTTATCAAAAGTATATACTATTGCTAATAACTCTTTTTCAGTTGTTGTATAATTAATTTGGGTTTCATTACGATTTTTACTAGCATAGTAAATTACTTCTAAAATTTTATCATATCTTTGTCCTAAAACAACTCCAATAGCATAATCACTAACATCACACATCAGTTCAAAAGGTTTTCCTCAATCTTCTGAAACTATAATTGGTGCAGTGACTAATTTTTCTTTTAATAACTCAAAAGCTTATAGACACTCTTCATCAAAATTAAAAATTGCCTCTTTCTCTTGTAAATGACATAAAGGCTTAGCAATTTTTGAAAAGTTTTTAATATATCGTTTGTAGAATCCAGCATGTCCTAAAAAACTCTTAGTTTCCCTTACATTTGTTGGATAAGATAAATTAGTGATCGCTTAAATTTTAGCAGGATCTACTTCCATACTATTTTTTTATATTTGATGTTCTAATACAATTCCTCTTACTACCATGAATTGACATTTTTCTCAATTAAGGGCTAATTTTTTTCTTCACAGTGCTTAAGAACTTTTGATAGATGTTCTAAACATGAGTTAAATGAAGTTCCAAAACTGAAAAATCATCCATAAAGACTTCAATCCCTTTTTTAATTAAATCACAAACAATTGCCATCATACATCAATAAAATGTAGCAAGGGCATTACATAAACCAAATGACATTCTTCTAAAAGCAAATGTATCATAAGGACTGGTAAAAATTGTTTTCTCTTAATCCTCAAACATTTGATCTAGAAAGGGTAGTGGAAAATGATCTTTCATAGTATCAAGATTTAATTTTCTATAATCAATACATATTCACCATCCTGTGACTTGTCTAGTATGTATTAATTCATTATGTTCATTCACAGTCACAGTTACTCCTTTCTTAGGAACGCAATGAATTGGACTAACCCATGAACTATCTAGAATAGGGTAGATAATTCCAACATCTAACCACTTTAAAATTTATTTCTTTACAACTTCTTTCATAATCTCGATTGAGGATTAGCTCAGGGTTTATAGTTCTCTTCCATATGAATTATATGCATACAAATTGAAGGACTGGTTCCTTTAATATCAGTTATTGTCCATCCAAAGGCTTTCTTAAATTTTTTTAAAATTTTCATCAATCTTTCTTCTTCTTCCATCATAAATTTTTGAGGAAATTATAACTGGTAAAGTACAGGAATCACCTAAAAATGCATATTTTAAATGATCAGGAAGTAACTTCAACTCAAGTTCTGTAGGTTTTTTAATCGATGGACAAAATGATTTATCTTTTTCTATCGTGTCCAAAATTTCAAAACTTTCTCGAACATAGTTTGAATCTTCCTTCAGAAGATCTTCACAATTATCTAATTCCTCTTCTTTCTCGTGTTCCAAATCTTTTTCTTCAGATTTTTCTTCATAATTAGTTTTGAAATGGCATTCACTCATACATCTTATAACATTCATCATCTTTACCTTTTGTAGGATATTTCATTGATCTTAACACTTTGAACCTTTTGTAGGATATTTCGCAAAATCTTACTATTACTTTTAGAAGTTTAATGAATCTCTACATGTTGAATTAAAATGAAAATAATAGAAAATTAATCAAAAATTAATTTTACTCATGTTTTTAGTTTTACACTTGTATAATTAGGGTATAAAAATTCCTATAAGCATGTTATTTCAATTTTCATTCCTACTTATATATATTTGTTGCTAAAATGTTTAATCTTGTAAAAATTAAAGTTTTTTTTTATAATGAAAAATATTTTCAAAAATTGAATTTTATTTGTTCTCAAATGTGCTACAAGTGAATTTGATTTGAAAAGAAAAATGATCACCTAAATTTGGGAAGTAAAATTTGATTTTAGAAATGAGTATAGGAATTTAGTTGAACTTTTGAGTAATGAAGAAAATCTTTAAGTTAAAAGTTTTTAGTGTAGAAGTTAAAATTTTTAGTAATGAAGAAAACTTTAAGTTAAAAGTTTTTATATGAGAAAATGATTAATATAAGTAACAAAATTCTTAGTAATGAAGAAAAACTTTCAGTTAAAAATTTTCAATGTAGAAAATGCTAAATATAGTGTAACTATCTTTAATAAGAAATTTAAAAAAAAAAGTAGAAATTAAGACTTTTACTTTTAATACTTAAATTTATTTTATTAAAAATAATTTTCAAAACTATTATTATATTTTTAAGTAAGAGATTTATATCAGGACTTTGCTTTAGGAAAGGAGAAGTGGAATTCAAAACCATTAAAGACCTATCCAGATATAGTAATCCTTGCCTAAAAAAAAGAAGAAAAAAAAGAAAAATAAACATAAAAATAAAAATAAAATAATAAGGGAGGAGAAGCTTGACGATTAGTGCATAATAAAAAATTGGTTCCACATTTGATCTTCTTAAAGCATAACAATTGAGAAACTCTTAAGCTTAAGGATATAATATAGTAAATAAAATTATTCTTAATAAAATTTTTAAGTGGAGATAATAAAAGGATTAAATTCTATATTTGGAAAATCTACAATATTTTTGAATTAGGTATCTCTTTATCTTCCTCCATATCCAACAAAATGAAATCAACAAAGATAAATTGATCCACTTTCACTAGGACATCTACTATAAATCCTTTTGGGTACGTTATCGAACAATCTGCTAACTGCAGAGTTACAGTAGTAGAGGTTATTTCTCCTAATCCCAATAGTTTAAATATTGATAATGGCACAAGATTAATGCTTGCACCTAAATCACATAAAGCTTTCCCATAAAATGTCTCCTATCGCACATGGAATAGAAAGCTACCAGAATTTTTAAGCTTTTCAGGAAGCTTTTCCTGAATAATTGCACTGTACTCCTCACTAAGTGCAACAGTCTCATTATCTTCATACTTCCTTTTCTTGTTGAGAATATCCTTCATAAAATTTACATAGCTTGGCAATTGTTCTAAGGCTTCAGCAAATGGAATATTAATGGTAAGCTTATTAAAAATTTCCATAAATTTTGAAAATTGCTTATCCAACTTCTGTTGACGAAGTTTCTGAGGAAATGGAGGTGGTGGTTTTTCCAAATCAATTCTTAGTGGAGAAATAGGTCTTTCAGAATCTTTTGGAGCTTTTTCTTTTGATTATTCAATTTCTTCTCTCTCTACTTCAGTTTCCTTTTGAACCCTACCTTCCAACTCTCTTCTGCTTCTAAGTTGAACGGCTTTTACTTGCTCTTTTTCTTGATCTTTCGTATTCTTTTCAGTATTACTAAGAAGTGTTCCTTGGGATCTATTACTTAATGAATTTGTTATTTTTTCAAGTTGATTCTTAATATTTATAATTGTAGCTCTTTGACTTTGTAACTGATTTCTCATTTGTAACACCACTTCTTCTATAGATAACTTCTTCTCCTTAAATTGTAGATTACTGTTGAAACCTGAAGGATAAGTAGATCCATAATTATTATTCTCTTAGTTGTTCCAGTTTCCCAATGGGTTTACTTAATTGTTCCCCCATTGTTGATTATTACCACCGGTAGTATTATTCTAATTAAAATTGGGATGGTTCTTACAACCTGGGTTAAAATAAGTTGAATATGGGTTATTCTACTTGTTATTTATGGCAATCAAAGTTTCTAATGATGCTTGAGAATCTACCATTTGGCCTAATGAATTCTCTTTAATCATCAAAATTGGTTGAGAAAAATTCATACCAAATTTATCCAACTTCCTTGAAATTGCGGCAACTTGATTTGCTAATATAGAAAATGCATCATATTCATGAATATTGGCTACTTTCTTAGGATTCGCCCTCTCAGAAGGCCATTGAAAATTATTGGTTGTCGTTTCTTCAATTAAAGCATAAGCGTCATGAATTGGTTTTGACATCAATGAACCACCACCAGCAGCATCCATAATAAATCTAAGAGACCCAGCTAATCAATTATAAAAAGTTTAAATTATTAACCAATCTAGTATAACATAGGGGGGACACTTTCTTAAGAGTTCTTTAAATCATTCTCATGTTTCATAAATAGATTCTCCTTCAAACTAATTAAAAGATGTAATATTATTTCTAAGATTCACAGTTTTTTATGGTGGAAAATATTCAGCAAGTAATTTTTTGTGCTAAATCACCCCAAATTCTGATATATCCAAGTGCTAACAAATTCAAACACATCTTAGCTTTATCCCTCAATGAAAAATAAAATAACCTAAGTCTTATGACATCATCTGATACACCATCAAATTTAAATGTAGTGCACAAATCTAAAAAATTGGCAAAATGTAAATTTGGATCTTCAATTGGTGATCCCCCAAACTGATTATTTGATATCATTTGAATAATAGCAAGTTTAAGTTCAAATGAATTAGCCACTACAGTAAGTTTTTGAATACTACAATAAAGTTCATCTACCTTAGGGTTGGCATAATCTCGTAAAGGTCTAAATTCTTGATGAATTTCAGCAATTTGATCATTTTAGTTTTTCATTTCTATAATTTTTTTAGATTTTTCCAAATTTTTAATTTTTTTGTTTTTTCTAATTCTTTTAACAGTTCTTTCTAATTCAGAATCGTAGGGCACTAGTCCTTCAGAACCTGAACTACGCATACACTAACATAAAATAAAATACACAAAAATAAAATACTATAAAAATATATTCCTACAATAAGTCTTAAAGTTTAAATAAGACTTTCTAAAATAGAATTTTCTTTCAGTCAATTCTTCTCCCGGCAACGATGCTAAAAACTTGATCCCGAATGTTTATATGCAACAGTATAACAATGTCTTTGATTGTTCTTTTCACTTATATTTCACACTACCAAAAACTTGATCCTGAAGGAAATAAGAATTTAACTTTTTAATATATATATATA